>CM055195.1:4168816-4198816 GCA_029224185.1 Karalla daura
CTGATACGCAACAGTCGGCGTTACAACAAGTTCATTTATGTACAAATGAGTTGTAAAATTTGCAGGTTTCACAGGAATGAAAACACATTCAGATATTGATTTTCTGTCTTTAAACTCCTGGTCATCCGGGATAAAAGTGCATCCAGACTGTTGGAACGTCGCAGTACGCCAGGCTCACCTTCGTCTATAGGGCGTCAATTAGAGCCCAAAGTTCCAGTCATGCAGCATCGATTCAGGCTGGACAGTAAACATCATCATCGATCAATACCACACAAGCTGCCAGAACATTCTCATAATTACATCTGCATGTTTCTTTTCCCCGTTTTCCCCTCCAGCAACAACAACACATCCATCCACTCCACACACACTATAGCCTCACCTCCCTCTCACAGCCTCTCAGTGACCATCACACCCATTGAAAACATGATTGTTCGCGACCCCGAGCCCCGGTTCCTCAAACTGCTCCCTCGCGGACACAGATGTGAGAGAAACAGGCTGCGTGTAAATGCAGCAGCCTGCACAGACCGCCAGCTGTTTGTCTCCACAGCTGGACGTGGCCACAGACTCAATCATGTGTGTTTCTGTGTGGATGTCTCTTTGTCTCAGGTAAATAGACATACGGTGGAAATTGATTTCCCTCATGCACAGAGTAAAGAGTCCATCTCATCAATATTTGCACTGAGAGAGACGGAGAGAGAAACAGAGAGAGAGAGAGAGAGAGAGAGAGAGAGGGAGAGATTGTGGAGCACGTCACCTGGTGGAACTCCCTCTGGTGCTGCACGGCCCCCACGTCGCCTCCTATGGGCAGCTGCTCCGACAGCTCCTCGTCCTTGGCCGTCAGCCACTCTATGATCTCCTGCAGGGAGAGCTGCAGCTTCCCACTGTTGTCTGAGAAGGCCTCGAGCCGCACCCTGCCGACACACACACACACACACACACACACACACACACACACACACACACACACACACACACACACACACACACACACACACAAACACACACACACACACAGAGGCAGAGAGAGAGAATTAGTTCAGCTCCAGCTCTGCTTGTTAACGTCCTCGGCTTTTAATCTGAAACTCTTCCCAACAGTCTGGGACAGACTGTCTTCCCAGTTTTTTGTTTTTTTTTTGCTTAGAAGTGACATTGTGGCAGGTCAGCAGTAGCAGACATGGGAATAGAAAAGGTCTTTTCAAATCAACTGTGTCCTATTCGGGATGTCTTCACATCAAACTGTCAGAGTAAACGTTTGGAGGAGCCTTGTGGACCGGGCTATGAAAAGGTCAGTGCTTTGCTGGCGAGCGTGTTACACAGAGAGCGAGTTAGCCCGGGCTCCGTATCGCCTTGCCGATCACGTCACCCGGGGACAGACGCTCTACCTGCTGTATTTCAGTGAAGGACGACCGTTTACGAGCAAAAAGCCTGAGGTGCTGGGAAATGAGCAGAGAGGTAATTAATCTAATATGATGATGGCATTATAATAACCAAATGCTCCTCAGAGCATGATGATCATCATCCATTTTTAGCTCCTTTTCCCCTTGTAAAATGAAACCCGAGCCACACCGAAAATGTGAACATGAGGCATAAATATAATCGGCCTCGGGCTCTACAAGCATAAAACTGCAGCGGATACGTAGTAAACACTGTCAGCTCTGAGCGAGAAGGTCCTCGGTTTGAAACCTGTTCAGACTGAGGACTTTCTGAGTGGAGTGGAGCATGTGTGTCCTACAGTAGGACTGGGAACCTGCTCAGGGTGTATCTCCCTGCCTCCGCTTGTGCTGTCATCAGGGTACAAAGCCGCAGAGATAATGGATGGATGATTGAAGACACTTCTCATTTTAAAGCAGGCAACGATGACATTTACAGACAATTCATGGAGCTCATGTTAGAATCAATATCTTACTGCGGCTGACGGAGCGGCAGTAAATTTAGGCTGGTAAAAAAAAAAAAATTATCTGCGAGGGATCTGGAACGAGGTGCTGAAATTAAGCATCTACACTTTCCAAAGGCGGCTATATATGTGAGAATTATTAGTGCTGTTAAATGCAGGGTACAGGGCACTTTTGCTGCTGCAAAAGTGGACAAAATAGAGTAAAATCCTGGCAGAAACATGAAGTTTATGAATGCACTGTGAGAGTACAGTGCACCCAAACAATGCACTCAGAATACTTTATTAATCCAGGAGGAAATTGCAGGTACAGAGTTTCAAGTCACAAAGTACCAAAGTATTACAAAAAGTTCATAAACAAGAAAGTGAATCCCAAAAAAAAAGAATGAAATTAGCACAATATGTACTAGATTGAGACATTATCAATGTGATAAATGCTGTAAGAACATGGCTGGCAGGACATGCTGATCCATTGATATTCATACAATCACAATGCAAAAGTCTGCAGAGTCAGTACTCCTGGGCTAGTGTTGCTGCAGGTTTGGTGCAGTAAATCAGGAACAAATGACAGGAGATGAATCTCTGTGCCACCTGCCAGCAGCACGTCTGCAGGAACCACTGCTCCTGTATCAGTGGCACAGCTGGCACTGAAAGGAAGGAGGAGGTGGAGGAGGAGGAGGAGGAGGAGGAGGAGGTGGTGGTGGTGGAGGGGGCCAGTGTGAAAGCATTTCAATTACACACCAGAAGCCAGCACTCAAATATCATTATTTCTGCACATCACAATTTGCCAGCACTGTCACATTAGACTTGATGAGTGGGAGAGAGCGCAAGAGTCACAGAGCCAGACAGTCTGTGTCACGGCTCTGATGTAGAGAGGTGGAGGAGGGAGAAGCTGCGAAACCTAATTGAAATGATATTTATATAAAAGTATAACATGAAGACGTCTACGCTCGGAAACTGCGTAATGTTGCACTAACACCGAGAAGTCCAAGAAAATCACATCAACCCGGTCTCAGGAAAACATTCTCTGGCTAGGCTCTTAGATTTAATGGCTAAATGACATTTTTCCTCCCTGTTATTTTCCTATCGTTCTGCTGATAATGTGAAATAATAATAATAATAATAATAATAATAATAATAATGTTATTCGCTGTTGCTAGGGTGGTTGCTAGGGACTCTCCATACAGCGAGTGGACTAAGGAGAGTCCATAGCAACCACCCTAGCAACAGCGAAAAAATGCAGTATGATAACATTATTCTGGTGAAGCGGGTGATTATAAACATTCTTTGAGTGAATGTTAAAAAATTAAAACAAGTTTGTCACACAATTTAAGAGCTCAAACTGTGCGGTTTGGACCAGCGTAGGAAGGGCAGGTTTTTCTGTGAGACTGGTTTGGTGCAGTTATGGGTGCCACCATCAGCAATGTCACGTTGGTGATGGAGAAAGAAACTGTGAGGCAATTTCCTGCCACACTGAATTTGGGACCGATGAGTTCTGACACATGAGGGATTAGGTATCACTTCAGGGGTGCAGGAAGACATGTGTGGAAAGCTCTGAGACAGAAAGAAGACGCGGGGAGGGGGTGGTGAGGCACAGACGGAAAGGAGAAATCAAGCTTGTAAGTGCACATTTCAGAGCTGATGGGCCTCTTTGTTCAACCCCGTGTCAGGAAACTTGTGTGAAGCCAGTCGTGCTCTCCCTTTACCTCTGGTTGTCCCTGCAGCTCTGCTTGTTGTGGTAATTGAATCAGAGAGGAGATGTTTCTCTGTGGCCTCTGCAGAACAAGCTCTCAGTGCGTAACAGCCACATATATAGGCACACACACAAACACACACACACACACACACACACACACACGCACAGACACACACACACACACAGAGGTCTGTGACGTAAGTCATCCCAGCACTCGCATTCCTCTAAGTAAGGTCGTCCATCAAAGCGCGACCCCGGCACCTTTCCAGAGAAGCTTCCAAACACTTCCAACAACACTGGAGATCTGGGATTCCCACAATCAGGCTGGGGACACACACACACACACACATGCACACACACAAGCTCACACACGGTGCACTCACCCATCACTCCACCGCTTCCATTACACACACCGAAGGTGAGACAAATAGAGCACCGTCTGTGCTGTAATGGAAGCGTCGTCACACGGCGCGTGCTGCTGCCAAGAACAACTCTCGCCCTGTTAAGCTGCAGGGAGGCTGGGCTAAAGGTGTGTGTGTGTGCGTGTGTGTGTGTGTGTGTGTGTGTGTGTGTGGATGACGGATGCTGCTCTGTCTCCAATGGAAACATCATGATATCAATTTAGACGCCGTTTTTGGCCCAAAGTGTTGCTGCATTACGCTCAGAGATGCCAGGAATTTTGAGTGTGTGTGTGTGTGTGTGTGTGTATGTGCATGTATGTGTCTAGAAATGCAATGAAGAAAGGACAAAAAGAAGGAGCCAGGCAGGATGTGTGGACTCCTGCTTCTCCCCTATTTTCTATATGGAGATGAATGAGTGTATACAGCGCAGCTTTCGGAGTGAAGGGATTTTTTTCTCTTTATCTTTTTTTCAAAGGACGGCTGTTGGATTGGTTTCCAGGTTAGATTTAAGACTTTTAAAATAAGATAAGTACTTTCTTTATCCTTGAAACAAGTGGTGGGACTTAGCTTTTTCATATTGCGCCTCATGTCAACATATTTCACGAAAGGACACAAAAGTCCAAGATCAATTCAGAAGTAAACAAGTCACAGTCACTTCCTGCTGGGCTGTTCGAGTCTGCTCTCTTTATGCCTGAGTAGAAACACACACATTCCCAAGTATTAATAGAGATAAATAAAGAGGAAAAAAAGAACCTGGAGAAATCCATGCAACTTTGTCCACATATGTTTCGAACCCGGGACCTTCTTGCCACCCATGAACCCACCGTGTGGTTTACTGCTCTTGCAGATCCATGAACAGACCGAAAGGAAGAGTTTATCGAGGGGCAGAGAATAAACGTCACCAAGGTTAAACACGCTAAATGTCAGGTTCGACAAATCACGTTAATTTCTCTCTAAAATGACACATCAAAGGCAATCTGGTTGCTCAGTTTATGGCGCCATAAAGTGCATTTGTTGGCATCATCTTTAGACATCACTGTGACCCCCCCCCCCATCTCAGCAGCACCAGCAGCCTCTACGATGACGACAGTAATAATCTGCCCGCAACTATTAGCATGGGAGGAAAGGCGCGCTGTGACACCAGCACATCCAGGACGCTCTCAGCGGTCTCTCCGGGAACACATGATGAGACCATTTGTCATAATCACAGGTATTGTCACCGTAAAGACGGAAGACGCTCTCATTTCCTGGATGAACTGCGGGCGAAGGTTTCAGAAGAGGTAAAACATGCAGCGAGACGCGGCAGAGAGCGAGCCCCTCTCTCTCCACGTGAACACGCAGCTTTGTGCTGCCACAGCTGAGGCACCAATCAACATCTGCACGTCCTCCAGGACGACACCGAGCCGCTTCCAGGCCTGGGCCTGAATCCTAATCCAAACATTTTCAGGGGAGTGAGAGGAAGGGGGGGAGGAGGGGCGTGGCAGCGTAAAAGTGAAATCGTGGCTTCGTTTAAGCAGCAACATCTCCGTGACTCGCTATTGTCACAGCTGGGGAAAAAGAAAAAACTGATTTCTGTGGTAGCAGCGCCTTTCCTGACAGCTAACATCCAAAGTCAATACGTTGGTCAAACAGAGCTGCAGCTCCAAATCAGTCAGAGAGATTACAGGCAGAGAGCGGCTTAGTGCCTGGTTAGATGATTAATTAATGCATAGGAGATAGGAGCAGCATCTCTGCTGTTTCAGGAGAGGGGAGCGAGCCGGTGCGTTGCCTCGGGGCCCCACAGAAGCTTTGGGCACAGCCACTTCCTCCGTTCCTCCACTGTCTCTCTCTCTCTCTCTCTCTGTCTCTCTCTCTCTCTCTCTCTCTCTCTCTCTTTCAATTGCCTGGATGTTGCGGAAGCTCCTGTAAGAAAACAAAGTGCGAGGGTGTGTACCGAGCCGCCTTGACACTGCAGTGCTGCATTTTGTTGAAAGGGTAAAATATTCACAAGGTGCGTAACGTGTGTGTGTGTTTTACGTCTGGATCTCGAGGGACGAGGGAGAAGATGGAAGATCTTCTGTCAGTTTCTCGCCGGTTTTCTCAGAACCGGCTCGGTTCTCGGAGCAGCAAAGTTACGATGGGGAGCAGCGCTGAGTCACGTTGACTTGCATTGTTTTGCATGCCGGTTGCGCTGTATTGCGTGGTGTCCCCAGACGGAGACAAAACCGTGCAGAAATACAGTAATTCGGTTTGAAGTGCATATGTCTGTGCCTGTATGCTGTGTTTCCATTTAGGCCACGGTGCAGTTGTGCGTCAGGTGCAGAGCGGCACAAAAGGACCCAAAAGCAAGCAAAGCAAACTGAATCGGATGCTGAATACTAATTAGAGCTAAAGCGGCACAGCTCAGCAAAAACTCAACTGGAAATGTAATGAAATAGAAATGAAACCGATAAAGGAGAACAGGATGCTCAGGTAGAGAAGAAACATCCACCCATCTATTATCTGACCTGCTCACTCTCACACACAGGGGCAGATTAGAGTCACAGATCCACCTGAACGTGCACATGTTTACACATGAGGAGACAGAAATGCACTCGATCAGAGCAGAACTCAAACCAGGGACCTTCTTGCTGTGAGACACCAACACTGAGGATGAGGATGTGAGAACATTAAAACTCAGGCAGTGTCAGTGGAAGTGAACTCACAGGTTGTACCAGATCTCACATCTACCCCCTGCATAAACTACAGAAGGTAGTTAAGATATGAAAGAGTAATATAAACATAAAAAACTAAACAGTGACATGAATTAAACACTCTCTGCACAAATAAATCTACAGAATAATAAACAACAGATAACAACAGCAGCAGTGGTGAGTGAGTGAGTGAGTGCATGGGTGTTGATCTGTCACTGTTCAGTTCATTGAACCAGCTACTGAATTTTCTCCTGCAATTTTTATGAAATTGGGATTTTTTTTTTAAAATCATGTTTCTGTGAGTGAATCAGGTTCCTTGACCCATGCCACAACCTTCCAGCAAGTCTCAAGGAAATCAAAAAGCAGAAGTTTATCCATAGTCCTTGGCAGGTTTGGTTCGGTTTGGGTGCTGAATTCATTTAACGACAGTTGTGTAATTTGTTAGATACCGACCACAGACGGCTGACCAGAGGCCGCCTCCACAAAGAGTTCAGGCCAACACAAAAATGGCGTTAAACAGTCGCTCTCCCTGACTGGTTCGGCTCTCCTCTATCCAGCGTTCTCATTGGTGACATCCCGCTTCGCCATGTCACACCACAGTAGAGTTAATGCAATTCACGCCCGCCCTGTCGCCGCTTCACATTCAGAGCTTTCTGCTGGCTGCAGAAAGTGCTGAGTCGGCTCCTCTCTCTCTCTCTCTCTCTCTCTCTCTCTCTCTCTCTCTCTCTCTCTCGCCTGCATCCTAGCCAGTGCCGAACTGCTCCTGTTCACCCAGTCCATCCCGTCCACCTAGTCCACCTAGTCCACCTAGTCTAATTAAAATCCTCCTCCTCCATCATGAGTGGGTGGGAGGGTGGGGGGGGGGGGGGGGGGGGGGGGGGGTGTTCGCTGTTCATATAGCTGTAACACATTTTATCATTTCCATTTTCCTGCTTACGATCCAGAAACATTACCACTGGGGTTACAGTGAGTGACAGCACGGAAAGTGAAATATCTCCCTCAATCACTCTCTCTCTCTCTCTCACACACACACACACACACACACACACACACACACACACACCAGAGCTCCAACATAGGTTTCACTCAGCTAAAAATACCGATCCTTTCAATCGGTCCTCATATAGACTTTAAGGGAACAATGCGCATTAACGTATGTACAGTCTATGCTCTGGGGACAATTACCTCACACGTACCGTACATTGGATTTTCTGCACTGCAGTTAGTTCTGCTGCGGCTTCGGTAAACACTGATATTGATAAGCAATAAGCCAATATCACGCTGGTTCAGAGTCTGATTGCACTGCTTGAGGGAGGCAGGTGCTACGCAACCATCCGCACCCCGTGTGTGCGTTGCCATACATTAGTTTGTGTTGTGAGAGTTCAGTTAGAGGTTTGCCTCGCTCCTCTCCAGTGGGATGGAGGATGAGATGATGCTTCTTTAAGATGCAGATCAACTGTGATGTTTATGACTTAAGTACTGAGGGGTCTGACTCTTCTGGGAGCTCCGCTCTCACAAACTCTGCTTGCGTGACTTCCTGTGCACAGCCTGGAATAAGCAAAGACCTTCAGAGAGAGTGGTGATTGTTTTTCACTCACACAAACTGGAAGAGGAATTACTAAATAAGATGTAAACAGAAGTAACACGGTTGAACTGGGAAATTGCTGCCAAGTTAGACTAAGTGCTCTGGTTTCCTCCCACAGTCATGGAAATGTGCATGTTTGGAGACTCTTAATTGTCTGTAGGAGGTCTGTACAGTCTCTGAGGTGTTTGGATGAGAGCTCCAGAGGTTGAAGGAGCAGGTTAGTCATGTATGGATGGATGGATGGATGGGTGGATGGATGGGTGGATGGATGGATGGGTGGGTGGGGCGTCCTAGTTCACCTCACAATGCCCCACATGAACGCAGACCACATCTCCAGATTGTTGCATGTGCTGTGGGTCTCAGACAGCAGCAGAAGGTAACTAAAAGCTTTTAACTCGGACATGAATTAATGATGAGTTGTGATTGCTGTAAACTGCAAGCAGCATGTTCATGTTTTGCAGCTCTTCCTGGGCTGCCCTCTCCTTTCCGCCTTTCTCCCTTCTTATTTTTATTTATTTCTTTATTTTTTATTTGATGCACACCACAAGGGGGGGAAGCGTGTCGCGTGTGATGCATTCGGGGAGTTTTACTGATGCCTCGCCTCCAGCGTCTCTTCCGACAGCCATCGAACGGAGATTTGTGGGAAACACTGGATGAGTAACAGGAGCCGACCAGCCACCGGGGCTGTTTCCCAACGCCTGGAAATACCGTAGACGTTTGAAGATTTACAGCAGCTGATGCCCATGGGTTTTTACCCGCTTGTAACAAATCCTTCAGCTCAGCCGCACAACGCGCACGCTGCACGCTCGTGGCTCCAAACGACAAGATTAGAAAATGAGATTCATCCAAAAATTACAGAAAATTTCAAAAACAAACATGGGAAATGATGCAAAACATGAACAAGCAAAAAAAAAAACGGATGTAAAATGCACAACCGGTGTTTGTTTGCGTCTGCTAATGACAACATGACAAGACGAGACTTGTCTTCATCTTTTGTTTTGTTGTCATTTAATTTCACTGACAATCATTTATGTTTTCCTGTGAAAAGAGATTGAAATGTGATGTTGTAATAAAAATGTAAATAAAAAATAATAGATTTTTTTGTGTGCTTTTCCAGTGCATATAATGGCCAAGCATTTTCCAGTTTCCAAGTTTACATCCGTTCTGTTCGTTTCCTGTGATCCAAAAGCAAAATTTTGTGTCTTTGTGTGTTTCACGAGACAAAACAAAGCTTCCCGTTTCACAGTTTTTGCTGGTGTTGTACCTCCAGGTTTATATGCTGATTTATAAGCTCTGGTCTCCTCTCTCAGTCTCGGGCTGAGTGGAGACTCTAAATTGACCCTAAGTGGAATTGTACATTTGCTGGAGATGGGCTGCAGAGGGTACAAAGCTATAACAATCTAACCTGGACAAACTGTTTCCCACCTCTCTATGAGGACTGCTTGGAGGATTTTTATTCATTATGATGATGTGTGGAGGAAAAAATGAACCTTGAATAATCTTAACAAAAACAAGCTCATCCTCCTCTGTATCACAGTGACTCAGTGCTGCAATTAACCCACGTCCGTAAACGCTCTGCATGAATCACGCGCTCTTCCACATAAGACTCACGCTCGCAAAACAATTTGCAGATATAGAATATTAATTGCTTAGGTAGAGACCTAAATGTCCTTTTACTTTCAGAACAGCAAAGGCACACACGTTCCGCATGTGTGCAGACTCTAAATAGAGAGTAAAGATGCAGATGATTCTTATCCGCTGAGGCTGAATTGCAGATGCACACGTGTATGTGTGGAAGCATGGATGTGCTCATGCACAGACAGCTGATAACGCCACCCCGATGCAGAGTGTCGGAGGAGACGCTATAGAATAATAAAATACGACAAAAGGACGAGATGGCGGCGATAAAAAGCATGCTGACTATACATATATGTCTGTTTGTTTGGAGGCAGAAAAATAAACAGACAACCTGATATTGCTCATCTGTGTCATGTGTAGGTGTCGATGTTTTCCCTCAATCTTTTCACTGCATGTTTATGTGTGTGTGTGTGTATCATGGATATAGATGTGCGTTTTTATCACCATGCATGTTCCAGAATTATTGTAGCAATTTGCAGCTTCGCTCTGCGCGGTTGAATGAGAGCGGCGTGCCTTCAGCTGTCTCCAGCAGGTCAATAGGTGGAAAAATTATCAGTCATTCTCCAAACAATAAGATTATAACTCTTGTCTGTCAGGAGCCAAAGGAAATAGCAGTGTAATTATTGAGCAACAAAGGCTGCAGATGGAGGAGGTCGGAGTGGGTGTGGAAGCCCGGCTCCGACCGAGCCGTGCGGGCACAGAGCGGAGCAGCTCTCCCCAGTGATTTCATGATGTTTCACCAACAGTTTAAAAGATCATACGAAACGTTTCGTTCCAGCGGCTGCAGACAAACAACATATTTATCCGCTCTAACCGATGAAACCCCAGAGAAGACTTGCACATTTTTTCTCTCAAAAACTGGATCCGGCTTCTCCGAGACACATTTGTCAGATTTATTCATTGGATTTTTTATTTTTTTTTGCTCGTAGCAGAAGTGATTTGGAGGGTTCACGTCGTGGGAGCCTCTCAGTGTCGATCGCTGTCATTCATCCTCGCCCTGCCTTACTTATCTGACTCCCTGACCTTCAGAGTTATAAAATATGTTTACCGTACAGTGGGAGCTTCATTTTACCTGGTGGAGCAGCTCGACAGAATCCATCCATCCATCACACACTCTCACACTCACTCCTAGAGGCATTTTATACGACTTTATTATAATAACTATCATTGTATTTTATCCTTGTAATGAGCTATTTATTATATCTCTGCCTTATCATGATCATAACTTACATATTATCATACTTCATATTACATATAATATAATATTACTTTAATTCATTATCTACTTAGTACTTTTGGTTGTTTTATTAAAAGTATTATTATTGGCATTATACTCATATAACATTACTTCATCATCATGACAGTTATTATTGTTGTTGTCATTGCTATTTCTGCTCAGTTATTGTTGCACTATTTTTCCTATATTTTACATTACTTACTGTTTACTGTTACTACTACTACTTACTTACTTATGATACCGTCCATCATCTTTTGTGTGACTGGAGAGAATAATTTCCTTTTGGGGATAAATAAAGTATGTTTCTCATCTCAAACTGGGGCTGTGGGGTAAACCACAATAGGCCCACCTAGACAGACAGACATGGATGGATGGATGGATGGATGGATGGATGGATGGATGGATGGATGGATGGATGCACCTGGATTCCAACCAGGAAGCTTTTCACTGTGAGGCGACGGTGCTAATCACCAGCACACAGCGTCGTCCTCTCGACAGAATTAACATGTGTGAGTGGATGAAGCACTTCAGCCGTTTCTTTCTACGCAGGGAGGAACACGCTTCCTTTCTCTCTCCGATAATTAAAACCGTGCTCGTTTTCTCCGTTACTCAGCAGCCATTGTTTGCTTTGTATGTTTGCCCCGACACTTAAACCATGCGTGTGTTTCATTCCTAATTAATCATTTAATTAGAGATGTGCGGAAAATATCTTGTTTGTTTCTGAGGTCAGCTCGTTACAAGTTTCAGCCCGGAGGCCCTGAAATCAGCACCATGGAAACCGTCCTGGTCACGTGGCTCCGCTAGGAGCATCCATCTGAGACGAGTGGGTTTCACTGTTGGCTGCAATTAATGCAGTTTCACCAGCTCAGCTGACGGTCGCTGAGCATGACGGACAGAGGCAGAGCGATGACGCAGTCAGCACTGAGGGAGGCAGCTAAAAAAATACATATTATTATTATATTCAAAGTTGTTTTTAAACCAGGGAATAAAGCAACCAGCACCAGAGCATGAGACACATCCTCAAAAGAGTATTTACCTTCTATTATTGAGCGTGGCTCAACCTCTGAGGTCAATGTTGTAGCACAATAACAGATATGAGGAAGCAGCTTGGTTTTTTTTTTCTTCTTATTGTCCGGGCAACTGAAGTTTGGAGTGAAGACGTAGAAACCTTGAGCCTCGGATGTCGTTGGAGCACACATCTCACTGTTGATTCACAGGTGGAAGGAGAGCTCGTCTGAGCCAGCAGTGGGCAGCAGGACGGATGAAGCCGTCCAGCCTTCAGTGATTCATGATTAGAATGGCAGCAGTGCAGGATCAGAGCGGGCCGATTGTTGCTTCTATGTAGGAATAAAAGCCGTGTCAGGAAGCTTGACTGTGTGTGTGTGTGTGTGTGTGTGTGTGTGTGTAGGTGCCTGCACAGGCGTATTTATTGGCTCGTTAAAAGATGTAGTGTCTAATCCTAAAAGGCAACAAAGAAAGAGTCGAAAGAGCTTCTGTTCTAAAGCGCTGCTTTCAAAAGCCACGGTGAAATGCACAGCGTAGTAGGTTTATTTTCTTTTTTGAGACCGAAAAATAAAAAAGGGAACAAAAGATGGATTTTGATGACATTGGGAGTTGCGAGGTGTCATGGGAGCTGAGTCGTCCTCATTGTTACACCATCGCTAAGGAAAAGGAATAATCATGTGACCCACGCAAACAATAGAGGAGATATCTAGCCACTCCACCGACTCCATTCCTCTTGTGTCCTCGGACTTCGTAGGAACAATAACAACCAAATATAATTGACTTGTCACATGGTTTTTTCCCTGCAGCTGATAGACAAGCTCAGTCCTGGACTGGTCACCTGTCCTGGATTTATTCTCCGCCTTTTGCTCCATGTGGAGATTAAGATTGAGATTAACACTGGTACTAAAAATGTAACATAACACTTTTAAAACATTAAAAACGATGCTTGTAAACTCATCGACAGAGTGTTTACTCAGTGTGTTTTAGTTTTGGTCGGATGCCTGTATGGCTGGATGGTTGGATGAATAGATGGATGGATGGATGGTTAATAGATGGTAGATGGACAGATGTGGAAGCCTGTATGGTTGGATGTCTGTATGGTTGGTTAGTTGGTTGGATGGATGATGGATGATGGATGCATGGATGCATGGATGGATGGATGGATGGATGGGTGGATGGATGGATGGATGGATGGATGGCTAATAGATGGTAGATGGACAGATGTGGAAGCCTCTATGGTTGGATGTCTGTATGGTTGGTTAGTTGGTTGGATGGATGATGGATGATGGATGATGGATGCATGGATGGATGGATGAATAGATGGATGGATGGATGGCTAATAGATGGTAGATGGACAGATGTGGAAGCCTGTATGGTTGGATGTCTGTATGGTTGGTTAATTGGATGGATGGATGGATGGATGGATGGATGGATGGATGGATGGATGGATGGATGGATGGATGGATGGATGGATGGATGGATGGATGGATGGATGGATGGATGGATTGATGGTTAATAGATGGGTAGATGGACAGATGTAGAAGCCTGTATGTCTGTATGGTTGGTTGGATGGATGGATGGTTAATAGATGGTAGATGGACAGATGTAGAAGCCTGTATGGTTGGTTGGATGGATGGATGGTTGGGTGGCTAGATGGTTGCAGCTGTTATTGATCTGTTTCGATCAGTAACTGGGACCCAGCACTTAAATCTATTGATCGGCCTTCTTGTTTCTTCTCCTCTTGACCTTGGTGCTCTGGGGTCGAGCTGCAGACCCTGGTGCTGGTTACCAGCTGAGCTAAAGCACAAAGTGTTTTAAATCCTGGAGCTTTTTATTGTTCCAGCGACACAATACGAGGTTTTATTTTTTCACTTTTTGCTCCTCTGGGATTTTATTTGCTCTACATAGCGAGCGCCCGGGTACAGTGTGTGCACAAAGCCTGATTGTACTTTCCTGCAAGTCAAACACTCTCCAGTCCGACACTGTCTCTAATCTGTGCAGGACCACCTCTGATTTGTTCTGCACCAGATGATGGGTATGAAGGCACAGTTCAGTGCTCCCCTCACAGCTTCACTCCTGTTTAATTTCAAGCTCGGCGTGCGCACGCACACACACACACACACACACACACACACACACACACAGCCCAACACACATACATGCAGTGGCAATTCATCAAATTATTCATAGGACTTGTAATTCCCTGCTGGTTTGTTTTATCATTACAGTGTATCAAAGTTTGTTTTCATCAGCCGTGCCACCAGATAGGGCGTCTGTCCCACAGGCCTCCGAGCTGCGACTCCCCTCTCATCATATCTCCGTTCCCCGGCGTGCCAGCCTCTACGCCGCACGTTACGCACGACCTCGATGGCTCGATCGCTCAAGGAACAGAGAGTGAGCTCCGCGTGGGGCCCGCGTTACCCGAATGAGACGTTGAAAAGTGCGGGGAGGGGGGCGATCAAAAGGCAGAAATGTGAGGTGAATTAGTAGTGTTTGGCCTGGCAGCTCGAAGAGCATCCATCAGTATAATGAAGTAATACTGTGGGAGTGTTGGAAATATATATATATACATATATGTATAGGGATCATCCTAGAGAAGAAATGCTGCCTGTTTCTCACCCTGAAATAAAACTGTGCATCTCACAATGAGTCCCAGGCAGCAGGAGAAGCTGCAGCGGGAGCAAAATCCATTCCTGCGAGCAGCTGCATGATTGATGACTGGACCCACACACACACACACACACACACACACACACACACACACACACACACACCTGCCATCCCATCGCCATGCCCTCAAGCAGCACAAGATTTTCACCCCTGACCCTGAACAATGCAATTATCATTACCATGTAATTGGAGCTCAATAATTCCCACAGGCATTGCACTGTAACTTGCCAGAGGGTGACGTACAGAGAAATGTGGGCCAGGGAGCAGCCAAAGGGCGGCGCACCCAGCGCCTGGGCTGCCTGCATCCCAGGGAGGATGTGGACGGGAGTAGAGGTGGAGGAAGGAAGGAGGAGAAGGAGGAGAGGAGAGGAGAAGGAGGAGTTACCTCAAGCTTCTCTGCACCAAACTCTTTATAAAACATAAGTTAAGTCCAACAAATCTTCATAAAGCTTGCACAAAGATGCAGTGAAGTTACAGTGAAAATACAGCATAAAAGTGCAAAACAACATTATTCCACACTGTCACAGCTGGAGAAGGTGGCAGGCAGAATAAACCAGTTAATAATCTAATTAGCGATAGTTTAGTTATTGATGAGATTTTATTATCAACTTACTGTTACTCAGTAGTTTCATGAATAAGCAAGTAACATGTATTTATAGATAAGACAAGAATGTGAATAGATAATTGGTGAATAATGCATACAGATAATTGATAGCGTGCATAATGCTTGTCCTAGTTAAAATATTTATCCATCTATCCCTCTAACCTACTCGTTTTACATCCACAGGGCTTGGCCTTACTGACCTTAATGTATGTTTGTGGACCGTGGGAGAAACTGGAAAACACACACACACACACACACACACACACACACACACACACACACACACACACACAGACATGGTGAGAACATGCAAAATGCACACAGAAACAGCTGGGAGTGGAAATGCCTTTGTCATTTTCTTTGTTGTTGGCACAGTTGCATCTCGCTGCGAGCGACTTGTAAGAGAAATAAAAAAAAATCTTGAGAATCTTGAGAAACCTCAAGCGGAGCCAAGCTGAGACAGAGTAACAATCTACCCAGAGAGAGAGAGAGAGAGGGAGACAGAGGGAGACAGAGAGAGAGAGAGAGAGAGAGAGAGGAAAAGACATCCAGTGGTGCTTTGATGTGCAGGCCTGGAGAGTTCAACAATATGCAAGGTGGATATTAGAAGAGGAAGGAGGAGGAGGGGAGGAGATGATGGGAGTGAATGGAGACGACAGTGACACAGAGTGATAGCGGGATCATTCGATAGCTCCAGCAGTGAGTAGGAAACACTGCGGTAATGACAAAAACAGCCTCAGAGGTCCCCCCCCATCCCCCCGCCTGCCCTCGGACAGACGCTCAGCGTGGGCGGCTGGCTCTCTGCAGTCATCCGAGCCATGCGGCAAATAAATTCATGGCATGCCACAGAAACGCCCACGCCCTCCCCGGTGGGCATTCCCTGCTGCGCTCCACAGTGGGCGCCTGGGCCGGCAGCCCGGCCCCAGGCCCGGACGAGGCCGAGCCCGGGACTGTTCAGAACCAGAGCCGACGCTGGATCGACGTCTCCCGACGCCTCGTACTGACTTAGCTCTGCGCGCGCGCCAGTCATACTTTACGGTTGGGGCAGATTTGTGATGATTCAGCGTGGGGCGGCCGTATGTTGGACTGCTATGTTATGCAGTGCAGCTGGTCCGGCTGGAAATATGCCTCGATCACACCTCGAACACAAACATACACCGAGCAGGGGATGAGGAGGAGAGGAAAGAGATACAGCGATGATGGCGACTTCCAGTTTTGTTCCTGGAGGAAAAGCGCATGTTGTTTCAACAAGATCGATTCGGCTCTCATATCTGTACAGTAAATGAGAAGCTACGGCTGGTTGGTTTCGACTTCACAGAGACAGGTAAAACAGAAGCAGTAATGCCAGATAATTCCCTGAGTGTCCAGAGAGAGAATGCACAGACCTCTCAAAAAGACTGAGCACAAAGCACATAAAAACCCACCGAAACCTCCCACCCACTCCCGCGTTCAATTCCTTTACATGGTAGTTACAGATGGCTGAACAGACCCAGCAATATGCGCTCCATAGTAAACGTCCTCTTTTATTTATTGAGGATCATTCAGCAGAAATCATCACGGACGCGGCACAATACAGTGCTGTGGTGCAACAACAACAAGTCTGCACCACAGCACTGTAACCACAGCTGCACTGTTATACTGTCAATGGGCTGCATGCACATGAGACGATGCAGCTCTGCTGAAATATAAAGATGGCTGGACACGTCCTGTGACTACAGGGAGTGATGTGGGTTACCATAGACACTGAAACTGTTCAGACTGCTTGTTTTTGCTCATTTGTGTTGAATGAAGAGGATGAGATATGTGACGTAGTATGTCCACCTTACTTTCCTTTTTGATTAGTCTTTGGGAAACGTATGCCAGTTTATAACTCAACTCATGACAGTTTAACAATGAATTTATAACATATTGTGCCACACAGCAGTGGTGGCTAGGGGTACCGTCCTCCCATCTTTTAAAAAGACAAACGACGAGCAATCTGAAACCTGTTGATATCATAAAGCCACTGCTTTCTACAGTGTTCAACAGGACCTGAAGTACCTGACACTTCAGGGTCTTTGAGCAGCTGTAAACGCTTGTTACAAAAACAAATTATGCTATCATTACTATTATCTGGGTCACTGAGCTGTAATTTTGCCATGTTTTGCCAGGTTTTTCTTCTCCAACTGGCTGAAAACCTTTCGTCCTTTATCCAAGCTGGAGCACAGAAAGTCAGTCCGACACTTCAGTCCAGCCTGAAACGTCCCAATCCCGACTGGATGGATATTCCATCACCACCACTTGTGTTCCCCCCTCCTACTCATCCCACCATCGACTGGACAGATTGGCACCAACATTGGTAGAAATATTTGACATTCCCCAGCGACAAATTCGGCATTCAAACAAACAGGCTCGACCTCAGCGTCCATGACATTTCCATCCAGCTGCACCATCGAGTCGAATCATTCTCTTACTTTATTTTAGGATCCTCAAATCCCGACCAAAGGCTTTAATCTCGGTGTCTGTAAAACGCTGAGATGTCCCATTTGTACTGAAATCACAGTAATTAAAATAATTTACAATGAATATCAGATGGCTGCCATGAGTCAGTGACTATGTCTACTTGGATGGAAATATTCTGAATATTGCATCATAATCTAAGTAGGGAAATAATTTCATTATAGTGTTTACATGAGTTTCTTATAGAATATGCATGTGTATCCCGCCCCGTTCATTTGTTCAGCGACCTACAAAACCATGTCCCACGGTCTTCATTATATTCATATCCCTCAAAATTCAAAGCCTGGCCCTGGTTTCACCCTCTTCCCAAAAGTGCGACTTCCTACTTGTTGCCCTCTCGGACTCGGACGTAACCTCGGCGTGTTCTTCACTGGACGACTGCCAAGTGTGTTGCAAATTGCTGCGAAGTTTCTTCTGGGGCATTTTCTTTACAAATAAGGTATTAACATGCTTGCCTAATGCGAGAATAAAGATTGTAATATGCCTCATGTTTTATTCCAATCACAGTGCATTCCTAATGTGCCCCTATTTGAATTAAGGTCATGAAAAATTGCTGTTTGCACAATCTTGCCTTATTCGAAATATCTTATTCCAGGGATCAGAATATTGATGTCCATGTACCCTCGGTCATTACCAGAAACAGATTTTTTTTCTGTGTGTCTGAAAAGTATTTATTCATTGTTTAGGCTGCAGCGAGACTGTGAGTCACTGGTTATGCAAAGGATTGTTGTATTAGGGTCTCAATTGTGGCACGGCTCTTTCTCCTATGTAGGTCGTTCTGGATTAAAGCGTCTGCTAAACGAATGTAATGGATGTTGGTGAGACGGTATGAAAGACACGGGAAATCTTTAATAACGCGCTTGCAAGGTCGTTGCTTTTAAAGATTTTAAATCTGGAGCCCGTTCGTTGGATGACTGGCGTCCAAGATGTTTATTCAGAAAGGTTTATTAGTACTTATTAGAAGAGGAGAATTAAAGGAATAAACGGCATATACCACAAGATATAATACCTTCTGGGGTAGGGTTGCACTTAATCAGACAAACACCATCATACGGCTCGGTATTTTCCCCACAAGGTCGACTCTCTGCAACCTCTGACTGCAGTTTTGTCTGCACTGTTTACGTAAACACGCCTCTGAGTCAGGACGCCATAACATCATCGTTAGAGAGCTTTCCTCTGCATGCGCCAGCTCAAGGATGCCTTTCCATTGTCCCTAGAAATGTCCCAAAACTAATGATATTTACAATAAAACGTTGGTAATGGAAAGGCATTTACACTCAAATATCAGTAGCATCTCTTTCCCTCTCTCAAGAAGTGGTTTGTCCAGACAAGACGCTCTCAAACTTTATCACAAAAGTGCAATGGGAACACGTTTTTTTGGATTAACATCATTTACGGGTCACCAGTTCACTCCAGACAAGATGGTGTGCTACAAGGACACAGAGAAGGAGACGCAACTTCTTCTAAATCTGATTAAAGGATCTAATAAAACCATGGAAATCCAAGACGGTTTTAGCACTCAAAATGTCCCCGTAATGAAAGCAACACAGCGATCAATAAACAATATTTTATGAACAAATATACCTTTTTTTACGCATGTGTTAGCACTGATTGATTCTCGATCCAGATCGATCGTGTGGTTGTATGTGTGATAGGAAGTGTCAATGAGCTGCATATATTATTTACTACTTATTTGTAACATTTTACAGGACTATACTGATTGTGCTGCAAAAGGTCATTGTATTCTGTGTCCCTCAGCATTTTACTTCCTCAATTTTGATGTATCTACACAGAACCATGCCAGTGAAAGCTATTCTGTTCTGTTATTTTCTAAAATGAGAATAAAGTATGTCATATTTTATGAGAGGTATGGAACTTTGCAAGGACAGACTTAATGGGAATAACACCTCATCTGCAATGGAAACAACAATTTGAGAGTTCTGCAAAAAACATGGAAACATAACCAGTGGTTCACCTTGAGGCCTTATGACACCTGTGTGTCAGTGTGTGATAGGTAAAGTCAGAGCATGTTGGCATGCAGCAGTCGAACAGGGTTCAGGCTCCTGCTGAGCCTGAGAGCGGCCTCAAAGAGCCATTACAGCTACAACAGAGGAGGTTTCCTCTTGATTCCAGTCAAGGGAGTTTTACTACGGGGTGAACCGCGTGAGAGTTTAAAGGATGGAAGGAAGTCAGCCATTACTTTTATTGGAACAGGGGCTCAACCACCTGTCAATCACACCGACAGGTCATTATAAAGCGAGTCGTCTGCGCTCGTCCGGCCGCGGGCTCTAAACGTAGTCTGACACCTCCTCTGGACGTAGCCGGGCCTCAAGGTTAGACAGCTTTCCTCTCAGGTTCCCGTTCACTCACTCATTCAGTCTTGTATTGTTCTTCCCTGCTGCCCCTCCCATTCCCCTCAATCCCATCACTCTCCTGTGATGATTTAATACCAGCTGTCTGGTCTCTCTCCCTCTCCCACTATCCCTCCATCGACTCCTTCCTATACTCACCCCCTCCCTCCCTCCCCCCCTCCACTCTCAGCCTGATGAAGTCAGAGTGCAGCCCGGGTATAAACAGCCACTGCAGGCCATCCATAGTGATCTCATTACACAGGACTGCAGGGGAAACTGTCTTAACCAATTTCACAACTATCCTTCCTTAACCTCCCCCTCCCTCTTCCCAGATACATCAGGGTCAAGTAAGCAATTAAGGGGCCAATTGTCTAAACAGGCTGCCAGTTGGATTGAAGAAACGGGAATGATGAGGCGAGTCTAGACGGCCTCCAATTAAGAATCAAAGAACAACACGGACGCACTTTAATTGTTTCGCACCGAAAAAAGCTCTCAAGTGTTACTCCAGCAATGACGGCATTAACCCCGCGCCATATCGAGAATTAATCTGCAGACTGCGAGTGGCGCAATACCATGTGACAGCACATTATTACACATTAGCTTTTTAATTGCCTGAAAACTGACCGTGAATGGCAACAAGAGGAATCATCAAAAACAAACAAACAAGAGGAGGGGACGGTATACGCACACGTTAAAGCATCGTTAGAGCTGCACTCCCCCGGGTCTGTGGCAGCACACACACTGATGAAGATTGGCTTTATGCCCCTCCTCCTCCTCCTCACCTCCTCCTCCTCCTCACCCCTCTCCCCGACAGATACAACCACAAAAGAACAACTGGCAGAGTAATTAAAAGTGCAAATCCCACTTATTATTCAAATAGAAAAAAAAAAGAAAAGTACAAATCTCCTGGCAATTAGGGGTCTGTACAAACTGATAACTTAATAAAGCCATCCGACTGATCTGAAAAGGAGTTCCATCACACATCCTAATACGTGTGTGTGTGTGTGTGTGTGTGTGTGTGTGTGTGTGTGTGTGTGTGTGTGTGTGTGAGTAGTGGTTTAATCACAGAGATATCAGATTATCAAACCAGAGTGGAGCTGTGATCAGATGTCCTTCGAAAAAAGTTGATCAGATGTTTCCTTCATCTGCAGCTTCACAAAGTTAACGTTGACAGTTTAATTTATTTCACTACAGTAACTTATCTGTAGAAGGCCGAGCAGCCACTTAAGGCTCTTAAAGCTGCTTCTGAATGGAGATGGAGATAAAACAAGCGTCCATGTCTCTCTCTTTCTCCCTTTAACTCCACAGACTGTGACTGTAAAGCTGTAAAGCTGGAACAATCTGTCACGGTAAAGATGTAACAGAACATTTTGTAACAGTAAAGTTTGTAACAGTCTGTTGCAATAACGCTGATAGTCTGTAACATACTGTTATAATAAAGCCATAACAGTCTGTAGCAGTCTGTTACAGAGTTACTATAACCGTCTGTTACTGTTACAGCTGTTGCAACTTCACTGTAACATACTGTAACAGGCTTTGCTGTAACACTCTGTTACAGACCATCACAGTCGACAAAGCTGACAGTCCATAACGGACCGTTACAGTAAAGCCGTAACAGTCTGTACCAGATTTTTCTAGTAAGCTGTTGAAGGCTGTAACAGACTGTTATAGTAAAGCTGTTACAAACTGTCTCAGACTGTTATAGTGAAGCCATATCAGACTGGTACAGACTGTTACAGCTGTACTGTAGCACTCTGTTACAGTACAGCCGGGAACCTGTCCCAGACTGTTATAGTAGAGCTGTAACAGACTGAAACAGACTGTTATAGTGAAGCTCTGCTGCTGTCGGCCTCTTACCGGATGTTGTGGGACTTGCGTTTGATCTCATTCCAGCAGAGGTTCATGTCTCCCGTTTGGTGCGAGCCGCCCCCTCTCTGCCTCCTGCACTCGGTGCCCTCCTCCTGCCCCTCACCGTCCACCGTGGACTGGCACGGCACGCAGTGGCATCCCGGCCACGAGGGCCGCCCCGCAGCTGCCACACACACACACACACACACACACACAGAGGGAGAGAGAGACATCCAGGTGAGTGTCACGGTCGAGGCTGGATTTAACAGTTTCTGGCATGAACAAGATTTTGTGCTGATACATAAAGTCAGTGTGGGTTGGATCAGAGCAATTCTGGCTTTTTAAGACCTCAGGGGGTGGTATCGAGAGAGATGCTGATTCATACCTCTACACACACACACACACACACACACACACACACACACACACACTGATCCCAACAACGTCATCTAAGGATATCTGAGTCATGTTAATACAGCTCAGCAGCAGGAGGGGCAAGGTAGACACTGTATGTAAGTAGGGAATCCACCTTGGACAGGTCGCTAGTCCATCACAGGCCTTACACATCATGCAGTCTCAACTAACAACACTTTAGAGTCTGCAATCAAACTTTTGGACTGAAAATCAAAAAAACAGACAAATTCTGTGGTGCTGGTATTGTGGGTATAATACCAAGGGTTATAGAAGATGAACACAAATTCAACCTCTTCCGCTTTTGATCACTCTGTAAATTATATTGTGTGGAATCGATAACACCATGTATGATGATGTTTATTAGTCGTTTCTCAGTAAAAATGATAAACTTTTGTTATGTATTTTGTATGACTGAAATAAAGTATTGATTCATTCATTCATAATCTAACCCTAACCCTAACCCTTCAACAACCGGTGAACAGGAAGTGATCTCATACAGTGACACTTCTTTCATTGTTTCATGCAATCTATGCTGCAATCCATGATGCCTCATCTAGAAACAACAATCCAGATGCACTAACTACCAGACTATAGATCAGAGTCAAACAGTCAGAAGTTTGTCCTGTGGGTGGACCGGAGGACCCTGAACCAGACACCAGCAGTTTTATCCCGTTATTCCGTTCCATTAAATTTTGGGAAACAAACGCAGACAAAAAGCTTCTTTTCCTCGCAGACTTTTAGAGTGACAGGGCATGTGAGGTTCGACTTGAAGAGGTGCAATCCCCCTGATGGAGCCCGAACACACAGGCACCATCAGTGAGCCACACACACACACACACACACACACACAGTAATAAGCAGCATTCAGGGCAGAAGAAGCTTTTCCAGGTTCACAGGTCATGATAAATCTTGTGTCTGGTCACTGAGCTGTCAGAGTCTTCCTGTCTGTTCTGTTCACTTCACAACCTTTACCTCAGCAGCAGCTGGGCCGCTCAGCTTACACCTCACACACACACACACACACACACACACACACACACACACACACAGACACACACACACAGCAGCTTCCCTTGAGTTTGGTCTGAAGGCTTTTAACACTTACGTCTTTTTTTAAACTGGTCAATCTGATTCTTCCCTCTCGGCATCCGACCTTAGCACCAGCAGCCAGTCATCCATTGATGGTAGAGCACACACACACACACACACACACACACCAAACCGCAGGCTTAACCATTTAACATCTGTAGCGCTCTGCTAAACCTCTCCTCAATCTGACATGAATCACTCGGCACAGACAGCGTACACACTGAGTCTGACTATTCGATTTTATTTTCTGTTCCAAACTTCGGAAAGGTGGAAAATGGAGCCATCAGGTGATACAAGGTGGTTATCATGGTAATCGTCCTTTCATGAGTCCTACTTTTCTACCAAGGTCGATCTCTCTCAATGTCAATGTCTGTGTGATCAATTAGATCACCGAAATTAGTCATCTTCATAATTTTTAATGTGTGGCTCCAGTTGTACTAACAGTTTATGGAGGTGTACCACTGTCACCCTGAGGTAAATCTGAAACCTCTCTGGATTCCTTCATAAGCAACTCCTCTCACTCTCAACGTCCTCTCGGGACAGGTCAGTGTCCCAAAAGTTTGTGCCACATTTTAGTCTTTGAGTGATTTATCATTCAAAGTTTTGTGCTGGGAGACTGGGAGGCCACAAACCCTTATATGAAAATATGAATGAAATATGAATGACTGATGAAAGTTTCAGAGTCAGTGTATAAACAGAATTGACACAGTAGGTATGAAAAAACAGGCTCAGTGTGCAGAGACTTTGTGGTAAAAGTTTCTGTTGCTTGGGTTTGAGGCGAGAGCGATGAGAGGGTTAACGTGGCGAGCTGTCGCAGCGCTCTTCCTCGTGCTCAGGTGGTTTGTCTGAGACAAATTGAGGCTGCAGTAAACCAGGAAGACAGAACTAATGTTGCAGTGTCAACATTTGAGCGAACGACTCCCCAGCGAGGCAGACGCCCTATACTCAGCCCCCACACTTTTATCTTTATCCTCCGCCTGCTCCTCCTCCTCCTCCTCCTCCTCCTCTGCATATTCATTCTTCTCTCACCCTTTCTAGTCTGCAGACCACTTCACCTCCAACCGGCTGAATGCGCTTTATTTCCCCTTCCTATTCCACATGAATCATCAGCTCCACCACCCTGCTCCCACTCCTTTCTCCTCCCGTCTCCTCCTCAGACAGCTCCTGTTAGTGGAGGTGAGTGTTGCATGAATCAGCACTAATCTGCACATCCCCTCAGCTTCCTCTCCCCTCCACCGGTAATCAGAGGTCAGAGTGCCGGAGCGCCTCTCCGGAGCTCCAGTTCCTCTGGAAAATAATAACTCCGGCTGCGGTGCAGAGCAGTAAGCGAGCAGATTTGATTCATTTCACATTCGTCGGTGAATAAAACATGGACGTGCGTGCGTGCGAAACGTGGCAGGGGAGGCGTCTCGTGTCGCGATGAAGTTTAAGTGCAGGAGTGTTTGTTTGTTTTGGAAAGCTGCCTCCTCGAGACGTGAAATGGAGTTGAACAATGACAACCATCAAGCACAGCCGGGCCCGCGCCAAGGGAACACCCCGAGGGCGCGGGAGAGGTTTGTCTCTGCAGCGAGGAGAGGGAGCGCAGTGACAGACAGGCCTGTCGCATCCCACCACCGCCACATCCTCAACGTCCCCTCTCATCGCCACCAGCAGGCTCTCCAACACGGCCGCCAATGCATACATCGCTGCGCCCGAAGGTTTGCATTTATGAACTCGCTTTAAATATTTAAATAAAAGGAAAAGAGGAGCATAGGCAGCACGAAAGGGAACCGATGTCTCTGAAAATCATGTCAAGCAAACGTCTGCGTTATCTCCGTCCCAGTGGCGCATGTCTGCATCGTGCAGGCGTGGTATCGGAGACATCAGGTGGGTCCGTCTCCCGCTTCAAACTTCAAAAACACGAGTCGAGCTCTAAGCGAGCGTTCCTTACGGCCTCGATCGGATGCGGTCGAGCGTGTTCGGTGGAGCGTGTTCTCCGAGGATGCAGAGGAACCAGCAGAGGTTTGGCTGACATGCCACAGAGTGACACGGAGCACATCCACCTGGCTGCTGTGGCCACGGGCCTCACCTCCATCTGCTCATGACTGTTTCCTGCACACATCATGACTTCACACTTCTGAAAATGGCCAATTATGTGGAGAGGCCCTGGAAGAATAACTCGCCTCTTCTCTTCTCCTGCTCTTTGTTGTAGTTCTGACCACTCGAAAACCAAGGAGTAAACCTGGAAGGACAACTCGTTCTTTTCTTTTTTTTCTTTTCCCAGGCAACAATTTCAAATCAGAGCGGTTGAAGATGATAAAAGACAGACACACACAAAGCTTCACCGGATTTCAGAGCGAAAAAGAGAAAAGGCAGTTCAGTTGTGCGGTTGGAGCCTCAGAGGATCAAAGCCACTGCGCCGCTACGCCATGTCTACACGTTGATTTTAATCTAAAGGAATCAAGTCTGTGGCAGAGATATCCCTGAGAAGCAATCAGATAGCTGGGATTTACTCTCATTACTGGAGCCTCGGCAGATAAATGAAATCCTCCACACAATGGTGCAGCGGTTGCCTTCCTACCTTAAGAGTAGAGACTCGCTGCAGCGTTTTCCACTCAGACGCTGGAGAAGCTGTCACTGAGGGTAACCGAGTGTTGGCTTTATTTACCCCGTCTCTTAATTGGCTTGGCAGAGGATGCAGAAACAAGTTGAGCTCGGAGAGAGTGGCAGAAGAAACGCAGAGAAGCAGGGAGAGAGGTGGAGTTGAGGGGAGGTGGATGGGGGGGGTGTAGGGATGGAGAGGGGTGGGGAGGAGGGAGGGGGGGTGCGGCTGGGTGACCTAATAAGCAGAGACTTCTCTCTCGGTCAAAGACTTCTCTGTCCTTGTGCATTCCTGCTCACACCTACACCGTCCCTCAGTCCCCGACACCGACGGGAAGAAAAGGCCATCTGCCTGATGTCCTTCGACCCACACACACACACACACACACACACACACACACTGAGAGACACACACACACACTGAGCAGTGCACAGAAAAAAGACCTGCACTAATGGTTCTGGGAACCGTCTCGACTCGGAGAAAAACACATCTTAAATTCCTCCAGCAGAGACGTGTGTGATTCGATGACATCAACAATTGATGGCGAGCAGAGGAGAAAGTGGAGACGGTTATTATGTCTGAGATGTCGTAATCACACGTTCATGAGGTAATAGTCCCGTCACATCGAGATTGCAACCTAGTCATCGTCGAGGGGGAGGAAAAAAGCACGGTATCTAAAGACGATGACAAAGTGTCTTTGACTTTGTGAGCTCGACCGTGTGGGCGAAGCTTTGGGAGTCTCGGAGCAAACTGTGTGAACTCTTCATGAACTTCTACTCTGGTGTTTGCTGGGAAAATGTGTTCGGCGTGGCACCTCTGTGACTTGGTGGTTTGCACTGTGTCCTCGCAACAACACCAAAATAAAGGGTCTGACTCGATCTGCTGGAACAGACTCCATCAGATCTCTGCAAGAGCGCTGAGGTGCAAAGATGGAGAGATAACGACGGACGGATAAATGTCTTCATCTCGCGATGATGAGATCCTCTCATCAAGATTACAAAGCTCATTTTCTCGTCACATCGGTTTAGTTTATCTCAAGAAAACAAAAGAAAAACTCATCACGGGAGAAATGTGAGATTGAAGAGAGCGGACACGCATCGTACACAGTTTCTGAGCAAACCGTGTGAACTCTTCATGAACTTTAACTTTCTTTTTCAGTATTTGCTGTGAAAATGTTTCACAGAGTTTTCTGACCCCACTGCGTTTTTGGCTGATTGTTGGGCTGGGAACGAAAACTACCCACAAAGGTTTGAATGGTTTTATGAAGGTAATTGAGTGAAACTGCGATTCTGCGACTCTGATGTGAATCTGATGCTTTAAGCTTCACCGTCTATGATAACCATTAGATTTAAGCTAACGAGAGGAGACAGCCTTTTGTTCTCTCCTGATAACAAGCTCATTATGCAATTAACTCGATATAACAACACGAAAATACATAAGGTACAAGGCTTGTGCCATTCTTAGGACGCTTCGTGACAGACGGGGAGACAACAACTCGTAACAAGCGCAGAGAGGAAAGTAAGTCAGACCTAGACAGACAGAAACAGAGAGAGCAGGTTAATTTCTCCCGTTTTAATTCTACAGATTTGGCGAACTGTGTTCCCCCAGGCCTGAGCTACATGCTTCTAGATGGCTGTATGTCAGAGGTTTATTTTATTCATGGAAGCTTTTATCTCACATGGACGTCCCTCAGGACGCTCTGCGTTATGGCTGCAGCGGCAGGAGGAGCGCAGAGACCTCGGCTACTTAAAAAGCTTCAATTCTTCATGAAATGAAGACGTCACGTTGGGCGTCTGATTGGAGCGACATCCCAACCTGCGCCTGACAGGACGTGGGATTAGACACGAGGTTAAGCGTCTTTTTTTTTTTAATTACGGGCCCTTAAACTAAAGAAACTCCTGCTCCCTTTTTCATCTCCAGATTGGTTCATTTGAAGAATGCGTGGAGGCTTAAAGAGGTAAAAGTGCTGAATATCTCATGAGAAAAAGTAGAAGTCGAGAAGATAAGTTGTGTGCAAGAGAAACAGACTTTTTTCTGCCGTTCTCTTTAATCATTCCTCAACAGTATCTGGGGACGCTGCGGGGGGTCTCGAGTCATTGATCCAGATGGCAGCGATTAAAAGCAGGAGAGGGCGGTTTATGGAAAAGCCTGCAGAAAGTTTACCAAAGTGTTTAGAGAAACTGTGAAACTTTCTTCCATTGGTTCATACGTTCTGTTAACGCCTGGAGGGCACATTAAAGGCCACACCACCGGGGCCGTAAAAGCCTGACAACGTGCTGAAACCATTCAGACCGTGTCTGGAGCGTTCACCTCCACGGTTGCAACACTTGACTGAAGCGTTGGAGACGTTGCGCTCTCCACAAAATGAAAAACGTCGATTCGGACTCGGATTTAATGTCGAGAAATAAACCCAGATACAACAGTGACTCAGTGTCAGTGTCCAGGGGGCCTGCTGGTAAACAGCATGTGGATACGAGCTGGTGTGAGCGTGCTCCGGAATCTGTGTGTGTGTGTGTGTGTGTGTGTGTGTGTGTGTGTGTGTGTGTGTGGATGCAGCATGTGTGCCTGTATCGGCTCTTGGCTCCGGGCCTGATGGGGGTTAGCGTGGGTTGGACCACTGCCTCCCTGCTGCTCTGCCCCTCTGTCCCAGAGCCCCTCCACAGCCACCAGTTTGAAGGCAAAGGAGAGCACACACGCACACACACACACACACACACACACACACACACACACACACACACACACACACACACACACGCACACCCTGCAGCTCCCGGGCCCTGCTGCTGATGCAGGCCTGTGTGCGAGCTGAGCTCCCCCTCACAGCTGCAGCCGTCACACTCTGCTGGAGGCTCCGGTCAGGCCACATACACACACACACACACACACACACACACACACACACATGTAAATTCATGTGTGCTCACAGCGGCTCGACTGGAAGTCATCTATTAAACTGGAAAATTCCCATGCGTAAAGTTGCGATGCTAATGCAAATTATGGCTGAGTTAAAACCAACAAGTGGACGGACACACCCAGGGGTCAGCGTGAAGCCTCGTCTTTGTCTCTGTGAAGCCTTTTGGAGCACGTTGTGTGGAAGTTTCTCCACAAAGGCTGAAAATATCAAGTGTCACTTCCTGTCTAAGCTGTGGCTTGGAGCAGACTGGAAAGAGAAATATTTGCAGGAATATTTCCAGTGATCCAAAGGATGATGTTTGGATGTGATTCCAAAGGGTGAATGAGAAGCCAGAGATGAAAATCCATCCAGCTTATCAACATGTTGAAAACAACATAAAGCGACCTCAAGCTTTTCTCTGTTTTAGAGTTTAAATGAAGTCTCTATGTCTAACTATGGCTACATAGCCGATCATTCGGAGGTTCGGCCCTTCCCATTTATCCTAATGAGAAAAAACTTAGGTGAGTGAAGAGGGAAATTGCAGGGAGACATGTTTGCTCAGGAATGCACTGATGGGGCCCAAAACCTCAAATTTTTCCGATCCCGATCGACCTTTTTGATACAATATTCGTGTGGGTGCTTGGAAAAAATGGAGGACTCAGTAGCGATTCCTTCTACACACACACACACACACACACTCACACTTCCAGCCCCATCATCTATACCTTCCACGTCGGCACTCCTGGGCTCAAGCAGCTGTCACACCATTCCCCTTGAAACGCTGCCATACTCTTTTCAAACCCCGACTCCTCTACTCCACTCCTTTTGTTACTCCTCTTCTTCTTTGTGTGTGTGTGTGTGTGTGTGTGGGGGGGGGGCGACAGACGCGTGGCGGCTCTGTGATTTGCGACTGGCCGTGCCCG
>CM055195.1:4203816-4250293 GCA_029224185.1 Karalla daura
TCCTTTAATCCATCCCTCCTACGACTTCCTAACTAACTTCATGATAAAATGCATGAAACAAAAAACTTTATTTTGCTTTTTGTTAGCGAACACTGAGCTCATCTGACATCTAGTTTTATATAAATATATATGTATAATTTAATGAACTCACTTTCCTTGTTCCCGGAAGACTTTATTTAAAGTGTAAAATATCTGTTTTGTTGCCTCGTCTTAATCACTTATTCGAGGCTGTATTCTTCGGTAAAAACTCTTCAAAAGAGCGAAAACACTGACAGGCAGAAAGAGAGAGAGAGAGAGAGAGAGAGAGAGAGAGAGAGAGAGAGACAGAGAGAGATACAACTGTATGACGTGTTACAAAACACCTAAGTTTTCAAGTCAGAGCTGTGGAATAGTAAAAGTAAAAAAAAAAAAAACAGTATTGCTCAAAATGCCCCAGAGACAGATTTGGGTAGAGGAGAGTAAGGTGTAATCACTGAATATTCAGAGCGGCTGTGTGTGGAGTGCCGGTATGTGCTAATGATGAACATCCGTGATAACAGAGGCAGCAGAAAAGCGCAAATCAACAGGGAGAGAGCGTTAATGGATTCAACACTCCAGCAAGGCTCATTTGAAAAGCACGAATCTCATTATAACTGCGAGAAAAGGCTTTTGACAGGGCACGGCGTGACATTTGGCTCTCTCCGCTCAACTGTCCACACTCGCCGGCCTGTCAACCTTGTCACTTCCTATTTGCCGAGGGACCCGTAAAGATTCCAGCCGACTGGAATCCGGTTGACAGCTCTCTGTCCATTAAAAAAGGTGACAATGAATTCCCGGAGAATATGCCGGTATACGAGCTGCAGCCACAGCAGAAATCACTCTCTCTCTCAGAGAGAGAGAGAGAGAGAGAGGGAGGGAGGGAGGGGAGAGACGTTAAGCACACAGGAGACGTGCAGATTGAACAAACATTACAACAGAAATAGAAAATGCAACATTGATGCGGCGCCTGTGTCACACAACACGGCGTGGCTGACTAACTATGTAATTGGGACAGGCACAAATCCAGTGTGAAAGCAGCTGTTTGTGTAAACAGGGTCGCCGGTGTTTTCCTGCCACGCCGAACGCAAATAGTCCCCTTTATTTATTTTATTTTAGATATTAAAAGAAAAGAGAAAAGAGTCGTTTTGCATGCAGCTAAAGAGCCGAGCGACTAAATGGGAAAACACAGGGGTGGAATTGGGACACTGAGCGATCGCTGGTGGAGGAGCTTAACTTAAATGAGAAAATTAATGTTTCAGTTCATGCCGTAACCTCAATAGCAAGTCAGACGTGAGCGAAATCAATTCCCAGGCTCTGTATGGTGCTGATGAGTGGGAAGCAGATTGCAGGTGGTGGGGAAGAGAGGAAAAAAAAAAGGAAAAGAAAAAGGGAGGGAATAATTTGTTTCCATTAAACGAATCTAGGCTGGATTTCAATGCGCTAATGAAGAGCTAATGATAGAGGAGAGTCTGAAATATTCAGGTGTAGCACTCGCCTCCTGTGAAACTCAGAGACCTGCATTAACATGCTCACTTCTTTTTAACCTTCTTTGTGCCCCTCACTTCAAGGTCTTTTCATAAGGACTCCTTTTGATTAGCTGCGAGATTCCACCCAAAGGAGAGTAAATCCTGTTTTCACCACACACACACACACACACACACACAAACACATGCACACACTTGCCATAAATCATTGCACGTGGGACAGGACTGCAAACGTGGTTGGAAGAAGGAAAAAGCTGAGTAGGCCTCGCAAACACGTCGACAAACAGACCGTCCTTTCAGCGGAGGACAGTAGGCCGAGGAGCTGGACGGAACAACCCGCGCTGACATTTAAGGCGACTGAATATATCCTGGCACGCAAAAGAAAAGCACTGAATCGCTTCTCATTTTGGAGGGTTGGAGCGAGATAAGAGTCAAGGATGAGGAGGCGAAGTCAAGGCGCTCGAACGGCAAAACAACGGTTTCCAGCGGCAGACGTCAGACCGGGAGGAGACTCAAAAAGACTTTCTGGGACGGAGCGTTTCCACTGTCCCACCTTTGGGGACGTGAGGTGGAAAGTCATAAAGAACATCGTGGTTAGATCGGAGACAAACGAATGGCCGAGTCAATGAACACGTTGTCTTGAGCAATGGCAAAAACATGTTCCCTGATCCATTTTGAACATCCAGATATTCAGACCTGGCTCACAAAGCAGGAATCCTGGGGAGCCTAACATAGGTTCTGGGAAGAGATGACCATTTGTACAAGTGTGTGCATGTGTGTGTGTATGTGTGTGTGTGTGTATGTGTGTGTGTGTGTGTTTGTGTGTGGAGATGAGGGTATGTAAGGGATATAAGGGTCATGTTTCATGGAGTTGTAGGAGTTGTTGTTGGAACTATTGGAGAAACTTCGAGGCCGGACCACCTCTTACAACACATTCCCGGGATGGTTGAGATCTGTGTAGCTGGCTCATTGGCAGACATTTGCAGACTTCTCTTTCTACAGTACAACTGGTGACCCTGACTGGAGAGGCTGGGCCATCGTCATCTTCATCACTCGAGCCGCCTTCCAGTTTCCCCCACCGCCTCTGCAGTACGCTCTGATGGAAGTTCGATCTCGCTAATGGAGGAAATAGATTACAGCTCAATCCTCTCTGTCCAATTAGCAGCGACCAGTAATGTTCGGTCTATACAAATATATGTCGGGAGATTTAATAACACGCTAATGACGCACAAAGAAGTCTATACCACGCAGTGTGCCGCCGGGTATTTAAATCCATCCGCTTTTAGAAACTCATTAGTTCCTGTATGTGGAGTCTGGACATGCAGGTGGATGGCACTGGTGGACATGTCCCCAGTTCTGATTCAGTCTGCTCATTTACTTCCTCTTCTTTTATGAGTTAACGAGTACGTAACAGTCTTATGAGGATGCATCCTGGAACATCTGTCTCTCTTTCCCACAATTAGCTTCACACATTCCCTCTCGCTGCAGTTTCTTTGTTTGCTTCAAATTGAGAGTATTCATTATCTTGTTGTTATCGTTCTATTATCGTCTTGAGGCTGATCCCTTTGTTGTCGTACTGTCTTTTTATTATGTCTATTTTATGTTTCTTTATTGCTGTTTAATTGCTGTTTCTTTGTATTGTTGATCACAGTTTTTTTTGTTGAGTTCATATGTTTTAAAGTGTGGACCTCCTCGAAAACAAGAGGATGCGTCTCACAGGATTTATCCAAATCGAGAACTTTCAATCAGTGCAAATCAATAGTTTGCACTGATCAGTGCAATCATCAGCCCAATCCTTCAACCTTCAGTCTTTGTCTTTGTCTGTAAGCAGACCAGCACACAGGACTTCACAGCCACTATGTGAGTTTTATGTCTCCACTGAATAAAGCTGAACCAGCCACAACTAAAGATTATTCTACTTCCACACCTCAGACACAAAAACATGCATGATTACCTCGATTAGAGACTCTAAAATGTCTCTAGCAGGTCTGTGTGAGTGTTTCCATTACCCCCTGGAAATGTGAGAAAGTTAAAGATCATGATAAATGGAAACACTTAAAGTTGAAAAAAGAAACCTCTCAAGTATCACTAAAACATTTTTTACGCTCTAGGAGGTGTTTTTTTCTGATTTGTCACAACAGAAATGTAACACAATATTGTAATCTTTTGTGAGTGGGTCACATGACCCGTTCAACCCAAACAAGATGGCACAGACTTAAAGGAGTCTTTAAACGATCATGTCGTGGTGAATCGACAAAATCGCTGATCTGAAACCATGGAAACACTTTTCAGGAAATCTTCCTCAAAGTGAAGAACTTTATGAGAACAACAGGATGTCGCAAGATTTGATGGGAAAACATCCTTTTATGGAAACACCTGGCAGGAGCAACTCTACTTTTTGTTACAGAAACACAGATATTGTTTCCTACAAAGCAGGTCAAATAGTGGATGGACGGGTTGAAGTCTTAAATGAGCCAGTTCAACCTTTTAATTTGGAGAGAAGTCTGAATATTAGCACAATAAACGTATCTAAAGTAGTAGGTCGATGGTCTGAAAAACAGAGGGATGTTCACAGATGATGGTTAAAATGTTTCTCACTCACCCTTATCTCAATGTTCACTCTGATGAACTTTCAAAACTTCTTCACACACACACACACACACACACACACACACACACACACACACACACACACACACACACACACACACACAGTGACAGTGGAATGGCTATCGAGCCAACATCTGCCAATTACCACCAGACAGAAAGCAGAGCTGACTCGGAGGATAATATCGTTAGTGTGGAGATATTTGGCCACAAACCAAAAGGTTTATCGTCTCAGCTTGGATCCTCCACTTCAAAAAAAAAAGAAACCACAAAAAAATAAAAAGATCGCTCAAAAGGAAAAAGATGGGCAGAAAACAGAGGCAGAGGTCCCTGACGGGCAGAGTCGCAATTGATGTTATGTGTAATTATGAGAACGGCAGAAGATGAAAAAGCCTCGGTGATACGCAGTTATCACGATTCATCCCCACAGACCGGCACGTCTCCGCTCAGCTGCTGCACAATCAATCAAATAAACGCTGAGACGTTTCTCTTAAAACCACAAAATGTCAGCCCGACCCTGGACGGAGGGAGGGAAAGGTCGAGGGAGCATCAAAGTCTTCAGGATTCAAGATTCAAGGTTCAACATTCAGGATTTCCTCTTCTACATGATGAACATCTTCATAATGTTTTACAGCAGTTCATTAAAGAGGGAGACCAAGAACAACGGATAGATAGAAAGATCCTGGAGCCAGCCAGGTGGGTCCTGGAGCCAGCCAGGTGGGTCCTGGAGCCACCCAGGTGGGTCCTGGAGCCAGCCAGGTGGACCCTGGAGCCGCCCAGGTGGGTCCTGGAGCCGCCCAGGTGGGTCCTGGAGTCGACCAGGTGGGTCCTGGAGCCGCCCAGGTGGGTCCTGGAGTCGACCAGGTGGGTCCTGGAGCCGCCCAGGTGGGTCCTGGAGCCGCCCAGGTGGGTCCTGGAGCCAGCCAGGTGGACCCTGGAGCCGCCCAGGTGGGTCCTGGAGCCACCTAGGTGGATCCTGGAGCCAGCCAGGTGGACCCTGGAGTCGCCCAGGTGGGTCCTGGAGCCACCCAGGTGGGTCCTGGAGTCGACCAGGTGGGTCCTGGAGCCGCCCAGGTGGGTCCTGGAGTCGACCAGGTGGGTCCTGGAGCCGCCCAGGTGGGTCCTGGAGCCGCCCAGGTGGGTCCTGGAGCCACCCAGGTGGATCCTGGAGCCAGCCAGGTGGACCCTGGAGTCGCCCAGGTGGGTCCTGGAGCCGCCCAGGTGGGTCCTGGAGCCTTCCAGGTGGGACCTGGAGCCGCCCAGGTGGCCCCGCTGCCAGCTTCAATCTGCCGCTCCCTGCAGCCCTCGCGCCCAGGTGACCGGGCACGTCAGATCTGCAGCCTGACAGTGAAGAGCCAATCACCTGTCAAAGTGTCTGTATACATTTGCAGCCATGCTGTGAGAGGCTACACCCCCCCTCTCCCCCCCTCCCCCGCCACCCCTCCCTCCCCTAGTGCCAAGCTCATCGTGAAGTCAGAACACACACCGAGCGCATGGGGATCCACGCTGACAAGACCTCATGAAATAATTATGCCTGGATTCCCGGCCAAATCCAGACAGAGCTCAGCCGGGACGTGGCACCTGTCCAGGTACTTTCTTATTTATCCACTCTGGCTCATGATGTAATACGCAACGCTGCAAAACAGATTCCATTAAGAGCGTCGAGTCTGAGGCTCGATCAACGTCTTCCACCTGAACGCCCCGTCGCCAAAGTCATGGGAGGAACCGGGAACCAGGAGGTCAAAGGTGACAAAACCTCTCAACGAGGATGGTCACGTCTTCATTCCTCATTTTACTGGTTTAATGAGACAATAACATTTGATCTGTTATCTCATAATAACGCATTAAGATATTTTATTATCTCGTTATAACTGAACTGGCACACTGTCATCAGAGTTGATAATTATCCCACAGAAACAAAAGTTTCACTTGCATCAAGATAAAGACATAAATGAAGGCATAATACTGAGACTGTACAGTACATTTATACTGTACTAAGATAACTGAATAATAAGTCGTTACAATGGGAAAACTGCAGTAAAATAGAGATGAATGATGGTATGTGTCTACTCTCAAATTACATACTTTTTAAATGAGTATCTTTAACAATTTTTTCAGTTCATAGTAAAACATAAATAAACATAAAGAAACAACAGCTCTTATTAAAATAGACATATTGTATTAATACAATATGTCTATAATAGAATCTACAAATCATATGTGATAATTTGTAATAATAAGCAGCTATTTCCATGTGTATGGGAGGTGGACTGCTACAGTTGGTCATGGATACGGACCTACTGCATTGATCGTATTATTTGTGGTGTTTTTTGTTTTGTTTTGTTCTTTTTCCAGGTAAAAAACACCACACACACCACCCTCTGCTCCTTGAATTGTTCTCAGAATCTGAACAAAGTGATTAAAGAAGCCGGACGTGTTGCCTTTCGGTGCAGACAAAACCCCACGACTCTAAACTCTTTGTGCACCAGACCAAGTTTGGCCAAACCTGCACTTTTCTCAACGTTTTCATCTTAATTCGAGGCTGATGAATATTCGAGGCGCCGCACACGTCGGCCCAGCGCGATGATGGAGTGAAAGAAGTTAAAGCTGGGCGTGCTCCAGAGAGGAAGGAGCCCGGTGGAGAGCGGGCCCTTAATCAGGAGTCTAAGCAGCCTCATAAAGCATCCTGAAGGGCCTGGCCCCCCAGGCACCTCCCTCGGTAAACAATGCCATCACTCTGTCTCTGTCCGGCATTAAGATATTACCACACGCATGTAATTAACATTTATACCCAGGCGTAACACGATATTTCATTTTGATTAAGTAAATATTGAGCGACACCCTCCGTGAGAAATGTTTCCTCGTTTTTTTTGTTTGTTTCTTCTTTTTTTCTGCTCGTGGGGGAGCAGAAAGTGGATTAAACAGAAGGGGGGGGATTTTCAAAAAGCAGAAAACGGGACAGCGAAGGTATTTGTGGAGCACAAAAATAGCAGAAAAAAAAGCTCCCAGCCCCCTCCCAGCCTCTCCCAGCCTCTCCCAGCCTCTCCCCATCAAAGCACGTCCACTCTCTCTTCTCTCTGTGAAAAAGCGAGGCAGCAGCCCTGCCTCAGATGTGAGCATTATCCACTGTGGCACATCCAGCTTTTATGGGCCAGCCATCAGTGAGCAGGAAGTGAGGCCAGAGAGCTGCTACACGCTGACATGTCTCATTCTTCTTCTTCTTCTTCTCCTTCTTCTCTTTACTTTACCTACTCAGGTACGAGCTCCATGATAATGAGAGAGTGATGTAGGCAGAGCGTCCGCCCGGAAACTCTAATGAATCAAGTTTAACCTTTCCCAGGGAACTGACATTACTACGCTTTCAACAGGAAATTTATTACTTTAAGGTTGTTCTTGCTACAATATTTATGACCAGTGGGGTAAAAAAAGTAAAAAACATTGAACCACTAAGACAGTGGGTCAGTGACAGAAGCTCTGATCAGGTCTATGTGTAGTAGCATGGTGGTTCAAACACCAAAAACATATAGATAAATAAACTGTTCATTTGGTTTATAGACAGATATATGTTGAGCTGCGCCTGCTTTCCAATAAAAAAATAAAAATAATAATCAATAAATATAATATATACATATTATATCACAACATATAATAGACAATTTATCATTTATAAATGATAAAATAAATAAATAGAATAAATAATAAATATTTTAATAAATTAAATAAATGATAAATGTTTTATTATATTATATAAATTAATATAAATAATTCCAATGGCTTAAATAAACATAAAATAAATACATATCAATTTTTTATAAGGTTAAGAAAAATATATAAATTATATGTAAAATGACCAAATAAAACACTTAAAAACGGGGTTGAAAAGCTTACTGTTTAGCTTTCCTAAAGTGTCAGTTTCAACCACTTTAACTTGGTTTAATGATTGAACGATATCTACGTTTCTGAAACACACGTACAGTGCGAGTCTCTTTATGTTGACAGTGATGTACGCAGGGAGAGCAGCTTTAATGAATCAAGTTTAACCTTTTCCAGGGAACTGACATTACTACGCTTTCGACAGGAAATTTATTACTTTACGGTTGTTCTCGCTGCAATATTTATGACCGGGGAGAGGAACAAAAAAAAAAAAATCACAGAAACACAGAGACAATGGGTCCGTGTCGGGTACGAGGAGCGCGCCAGTCTCAGCATCTAAACTCTGCAGCTGTGCTCCTCTGCTAGCACCTCCTCTCAGGAGGGAAAACGTGGGAGCAGAGGAGTGAGAGGGAGACGAGGGGAGAGAGACGCTTTGATTGTCGCATATTCTGGTGTTTGCGACCGGCCCAGAAACAGACGCTCCCACTTTCCAGTAATCTGAGCCGCCTCCTTTCTTCCTCTCCCTCGTCTCCCCGGAGTGTGGGAGCTGCGGTCGGGTTTCCTCCCGCCTCTCGCCTCCGTCATATTCCCAGTCGCCGCCGAGCACCTGACACCAGCCGGGGAAAGCGATAGATGAGGAGATGGGAGGGATGAGCGAGGGGGGAATAGCGCTGAGGCGAGGGACGGCGCAGGCGACGAGGAAAACAAGAAGAAGACAGTCGATGGGAGACGGGGATCTGGAGCCGGAAGCAGCTTAGCGGTAATCAAGCAGGGCGAGCCCCGGCGGAGGGGCGGGCGAGAGACGGATCAACGTTTCCAGGAAAATAACTTAACTCCGACAAAGAGTTGGTGAGGAAAAGGAAAAGAGGGCAGACGGAGAGAGGGAAGGAAACGCACCGAGCACGTGCACACAGATCACGGTGGCAGCTCTGCTGCACTGAGAGCGACACGCAAAGATAAAAAACTTTGACTAGAGTTACATTTCTTTTGTCAACAGGCTCCACAAAGGCGTATTATGTGAGTTAAAAGCAGAAATGTGAAGGACATCACGCTTTTGTGGAGCCTGTTGACGTGATAATCTTAATTAAACTGAACGATCCAGTTTTTTTCAGGGCATTTCTGAGCAACCTTTGTAAACCAGAGTAAGGCCGAGCAGAGAGAAATCAGCCAATCACGTCGCTCCGTTCTGCCCCCTAGAGGCGGACGCCGCCTCCTGCTCCTCTCACTCCCGCTACGTGACACGTTAGCGCAGCCGCTAGTTAGCGCCTGGCATCGAGACGACAGTGTTGCCAAAACAGGTAAAAAAACAAACAAACAAATAAACAAACAGTTTTAATACCACGCAAAAAAAGATCCTTTTTCAACCGAGTCAACGTGAGAACGTGACTGATGGCTGGAAAGCACTCCTGCCTCGGTCTCAGGGTCCCGCTATTGTTCACTGCTTCACTCCGTCATGAATAGACTCGTTACTGAGAGTGAGAGACACCTCAGTCAGAATAACAAGGTGAGATGCAACTGTTTTAACTGTGATATGTTAATTTCAACTCACAAATGCATAGTTTATATTATCTGGAAACAGGAATCTCTTATTCAATGAGTAGATAAATTAGAATAGAACAGATTATTGACTATCATGACATTGTAATTGACGATTATGAGCTGATTATTACATAACAAAATGACACTTATTTCACAGGTTTCATTCATCCATGTTATGGAGCACATGTGAGTGAGCCAGGCTCATGTCTCTCTAAACATTATGAGGTGAGGATGTAAACAACTGTCCTACTTTTGTCTATTGTTCATTGTTCCTAGATGCTGTATGCTGTATAGTATGCTGATGACTATGTCCAGAGAATCAAATAAATAAGTGAAATATGTGAGATTAGTGTGAAAGTCGGCAAATAAAACAAAACTAAAAACATTATTTGGAAGTTACCAAGCAGACGACACGTGACTGAAGGTGCAACAAGTTTGTTTCAGGCCAAAATCTAATCTATAATCATTAATAATCAAAAATCTCAATAATCAGTATTGAATCGAGGGGGAAACGGGGCCACTTTACCTCTCCCCTCCCTTATCGTTAACATGGGCTCTAACTCATGCAGACAAGAGTCCAATACTTAACATACATCTTCAGAGTCTTCAAGGTGCAGGCGCTTGATTAACTGGAGTCTGGAAACCTGCTCCAGCTCTCTAATTGGCTGCAGCTTCATCACCTCGTCTACCTCGGGCAGCAGCTGCTCAGCATGTCTGAGAAAACAACATCGGCCGTCCAACTTTCTCCCGGACCCTGCGCTGTTTCTTGGCCTTCGCAGACACCTTTGAGGAGCGGCGGATCTGATCTTCACACCATCTGCACCGCGTCTCATCAGAGCGGCTGAAAAGCTGCTTCTCCCTCAAGATGCACAGAGACCGCACACGACTCAGACCAGTTTTAGAGATCTGAACCACCCCCCCAGGTCTCCCGGCTCGCTGTTATGTAACTTCCTGTTGACCACCTTCCATCTCTGGCGTTTTGTGGTTTCTCTGCCTTCCACCTCAACATTTGTCCAGCATGTAGACGGACATCTGAGCAAAGCGTGTTTCTGCACGTCCCTGGGGTCTGCTCCGGTGTCCTGCACTAAAAACTCCACATGTTAAATGGGACCTAGAATAGAAAAACATCTTCACTTTGCTTTCCATCCAGTTCCAAGATAACCCTTTTTTTTACATTCTCCTCCTTCTAGACCGATGTATAGGCTGTTCGATCTTTGATAACTTTATATTTGACACAATTATGTGTTTTATTTGTCTGTTAGTTGCTGTAATTGTTTGGTTTTTGCTGCGTTTTCTTTCTTTTTTGCTCCACTATTTTTCACTGTATTTGTAGTGGTTTGTAGGTGAAATCCTTCCACTCTGCCCTGTCTCCTCTTGACCTTATAGTCTGTGACGTGACTGATTACCAAGCTGCCTCATGCACCCACAGAACAGCCCTCTCCTCCTCCTCCTCCTCAGCTCGTCTTCATTCATGTAGAAGTTCTGGACAAAGACACGGAAGTTAAAAAACGAGTGAAAGGGAACAGAGACAGAGTGAGATGCAGACTTACTGCTCTCCGTCCCTAAAACAGTTTGCATGTCGCCACTTCAGTGCAGTTACACAAGTGAATGAGCACATGGCTGAGAGGCAGTCGTTGGTGAAAGTTTCTACTGAGACGTCAGTTCATGTGGTGTCGGAAGATCTGAGATGCAGAGTTCCCAAATCGTTCTTCCGAAAACAGACATAACTGATATAACAAATGATGGAAAGTAGTAGCAGTGGGGAAAACATAGAAGCTGAGAAGCTGAGAGGAAAACAGAAAAGATTCATGTTGCTATCCAAGAATCCTGAAGCAGTTTTGAAGGTTTATCATAGTGACTATTTACACCTGTAGTCACACCTGTACTTTCCCTATATCCACTGGAATATTGATTTACCTGACATGTTTATGCTAATGCTTCATGTGAGTATCTCCGCTCTGAGCCGTCTTCCTCCATCACTGTGATGCTGTATGAATGCAGCGGGTCCTCAGTATCTGATCCCTCCTCTGATTCACACAAATCCGGATTTGCAGGGATGTAGATGCTAAGCTGCGTTTATTAGCGAGACCATTCAAGTGAGTGGCAGACTGATCGTTTTGAAGCCTGTATGGGGTCACCAGGTAAGCATGAAAGGGCGCCAGATATGTCCAGAAACAGATAAAATAGGATTTTAAAGTGTTTTAGAAATAGCATCTGATTAAACCAGTGCCTGGTAGATTCCATGTTAACAGCAGAGAACAGGAAGAAGTTCTCCATCCATCCAGCCGTTCTCCTCTGAGAGGACGTGGATCACTAACAGCAACAATTGAAATGTCATCTAGGTCACATACACATACACGCACACGCCTCTGGAAAGGTGTGTGTGTGTGTGTGTGGCAGGCTGGTTAAGACGTCGGCCATCACTGGGGTTTCTGGTCACGCTATTCTGCCTGGCATTATTACACCACCCATCACTGCGCTCCACCGTGTACATTATTCATGCCCCCCGAGGAGTTCATCAGGAGGCTGCGACCGCAGGTGCTGTGACAGCGCTCTCAATCACAGCCGCCCACGGCGTCTGCTCATCCGACCCCGCCGCGAGCTCCGCCGAGCCCGGGGGGGCCGAGGGGCCGAGGGGCCGAGGGGCCGAGGGGCCGAGGGGCCGAGGGGCCGAGGGCCTATGGACCGGCCTCGGAGTGGAGGACGAGGGCCTGCGGGGTCCGGGACGTCCGCCACACAAATAACGACCCGCGCCACACATATCAGCTCCCGCCTGTCAACGCCAGGCACACTCCTGGGTAACAGATCGCCGGGGGATTTTATTAACTTGTTTGTTCAATTCCCTGGAGACGCATAACTCCTGCTGCCATCACACACACACACACACACACACACACAACTGGGAGAACTTGGCCTGAGAGCCGGGAAGTGCATTTCCACCGTGCAGGTCCCCTCCCATCCTTCACAGCGTCTGGATGGAGGAGGCGGGGGGACCCCGGCATCACCTCTTTCTGCTGACAAAGGAGAAGACTGTCCCGGCAAGGCTATTTACCTAATATCACTGCCGTTGATAGATCCAGTTACAGGACGTCTCGCAGCTGTCCCCTGCCCTCGTCCACCGCTCAGTCAGCCTCCTCGGGGAGTCAAGGTGAAGCTGTCGCTCTGCAAACGCTCCAAAACCTTATTTACGACTCTGAGTCTGATCACCTGACGCTGGGTGAAAAAACAAACCTCTGCCGCAATTATTCTTTTATGCCAATCACACCTGCGTTTTAAAGCGGCAAACAGGGCAGGTTTCATTAAGATAGCGCCACGTTATCTAAAGCTTTCTAAACAGATAAGATGGACAGGGAGGGCTGGCTCGCTGTGCCGCTCCCCTCTTGATGTTTCTGGGGCTGGAGATGATGAGGCTGAGTGTGCGGCAGGCTGTCTGAGATGTTGCACTGCGGCTCAGATAATCAAGCCAGCGCCGGTTCATCTGTATGTACATAGGAAATTGAGCTAATAATGAGCGGCTGGGACTGACACAGTTACTGTCAGAGGGAGAAAGTAACTGGAAAACGTGAATCCTATCACAGAGCTGTACCTGGATCTGATGCGCAGCTGATACCAGCCCAGCAGTCAGAGGAGATCTTATAAGTGTTTGGAGAAAAACCCGGCCTCAAACAGGACATATAACTGAATCCTTACAGGGGATATCATTGTATCGCATAAAACAGCCGGTCCCCACACTTACTGAATGTTTGATGAAGTAAAAACACTTTAAAATTCATTCTCTCTCCTTGAATTTTTTGGAGGCTTGTGGGATGAGGTGCTACACTACAAATCCATACCAAGAGATGATAATTTAGCAAGCTTTTCAAATATATATATATATATCGTCGTTAATGTGGTGAAACTGGGGTTGTATAACTTGTTTGGCAACAGGAAAACTTTTAATCCCCATTTCCACAAACAAATGACAATAGACGAGAGCAGCCGAGGCAGGGACAACCAGAGTTCAGCCAAATGTTTTACATCTTTTCAGATGTCCGTGAATGTACCGTTCCAGCAAGTATCCCAGACCATTTTCTTTCACTGCAGAGCGTTTGGTTTTCACAGAGGGGGTGTGCTCAGGTTTGATGTGTGAACCGGGTGAGTAAACTCCAGAGCAGACTCAGATCAGATTCAGATCAGCTTCAAACTCTTCCTTGGCCCGTACTAATCCCTCGCAGCGTAATTTTCCTGGAAATCATTTGAGTCGCTTTCTCTTTTTTTTTCGACTTCTTCTTCTTTTTTTTTTGCGTAATCCTGCAAACTAACAACGAAAACATAACCTACTTGGCGGAGGTAAAAATGTGTAAAGCACAAACACGGAGGAGCGACGCCTCAGGAATGCAGAACATTACAAACGTGTCCATTAGCCGCGTTGCTCGGCTCGGCTCGGCAGACTCGTCCTCGCCGCCTCAGACGCAGATGCCCTTCCTCTGCACGGGCAACGGGTAATGAACATGTTGACTCTTGGCATCTGCCTCCACCACCATAAGCAGGGATTAACTCCTCTCTAATGAAGGGCAATTCAGCACCGGTATCAGACCGACGGATAGCGAGCGAACGACCCTCTGTCCCTCGGCCTCTCCATTGCTGCGCCCCCAGGATTAGCTTTAAAGTTGCGCACGCATCTGCAGAATACTCACACGGATGTGCACAGAACGTACGCAGACTCTACCCGGCACAGAGACGCAGAACCCGACACCTACGCAGGTTGAAACGACTGCAACTGTGTCTATTATGTGAGGCTGCATGGAGGCGTAAACACGCTGCATGCATAGAGAAGATCAATGGCCTCAACCCCACCGCCTGCCCGTCTCCTACCCCCACTAATGGCTCATCACACATCAGAGTGACAACTGAGCGTACAGACACCTCCCAGATACTTCTCCGTCACCTCCGCTCTCTGCTCCTCTCACACACACACACACACACACACACACACATGCGATAATAATGGCTGGGCGTGCATGAAAGGCCCGGCGCCGCCCCGCCCCATGCATGGGCGAAATGATGAGAGAGAATCATTCATTCTTGTCACAGCCGAGATAAAAGTGATTCGTCTTGCGAAAGCGGTTCGGCCGCATCAGGCAGGATCAACCTGTGAGCCAGAAGTGGAGGGAAGCTCGGCGTAGGACGCTGTTGCACTGCGTTGCCGTCACCCCGCCTCTGGCACGGACCGCTGTGAGCCGCGTCTGACGGCTCGAAGTTTGACGTCTGTTGGACGGGTTTCTCCACGATACTTCAGACTTGTGCTGAACTGTGTTTGTACAAATAGCATTTTGCATACTGAGCTTTTGCTCGTTCCCATGGTTGAAAATCCTTGGACAAGATGACGCCTCCTGTACATCTTGTGTGCGATTCAGTTCCTGGAGTTTTTCTTTTGTTGGGTTCCTACATTTGGCATCTGCAGCTGTTTACTTCCACAGCGTCCGAGCTGTTTCTGATGTGACTTTTGGATGAAAAAAATACTTAAAAATAAATTCCATCACAGTGTCATGATGAGTCCTGTCAAAATTCGATGGCTCCTCCTGATGAAGTCTTCGAATGCAGCCATGGTTTGTTGTTTCAGGAGGACACACACCTCACCTGTCCTCACATGTCCTCCAAGATTTCCAGCTGATTCCAGATTCAGAAAATATATTCAGCGTGGAGACTGTGGAAGGCTGCGTCCTCCAAAGGATACAGACCCTGAATTAGGACACATCTGTGATTTAGGTCAGGATTAGGCACTACAGCAATCTTTAGAAACTTGGTTAAAATCACTATTTATGGTTGGGATTGACTGTGGGTCGGTGGATCAATTCCCAGTCCCTGCAGCTCCAAACTATCCCAGATGTTGCATCATCAAAGTTTTAATTCCTGCGAATGGTCAGGGTTGAGGTTGAAGGCTTTGCCACCAGAGTGTGAATGGAGTAAATCTGACGTCTCCTGTTAAGATAACCAGGACATCAGTGCCAGTTCACAACAATCTCAAGGCAGTTTATAGGAACAAACGACCCAGACAAGGCAGAGCCCAACCAGACCCCTCGGGCAAGTTTAAAACCACCATGGTGAGGAAAACCACCACTACTACGCGTTACAGAAGTTAATCATCTTGTAATTAAAGTTCAGGACAGACTGTATCATTGACTGTTGGTGGGAAACAGTTGCTTCAGGGTTTGTCATTTCAGCAATAGTCATATATTGGTTTTTGGGAAACTCCCTGAAATTCTGTTGTTTCTCTCTGGAGGCTCGAATCAGACACTGAGAGACGTGACGAGGGTCTGAAGCAGCACAGACTGGTAAACAGTAACAGAATATGTGGACCAGTCACGTGTTGGGAATACAAAACTGCATTCAGATACAGGATGTGTCTGAGAGCAGATAGAGGACAGGCTCAGCCCTGCAGGTCCACAAGGTCCGGTCAGAGGACTGAGGCCCTTCCTGTTTGGAGTTTGCATATCGTCATTTTTTCGGCCAAATTGTCATAATATCTGCTCTCTCTCTCTCTCTCTCTCTATCACTGCTGCATCATCCTGCCTTTCTGCCTGTCTCCTTGGCCAATCACAGCACTTATTAGAATCCAAAATAACACGATCTGTCTTAGTCGTCTCTTCAACTTGGGCAGTTTTGATAGAAACAAAACGGCAGAAAGCATGAGACTAAAATATGACTTGGGCAATTATGCTTTGAGGCTAACGATACTCTCCCTGAGCTTGTGTTTTCTCCCACAGTCAGACATGTTCATGTTGATCTGAGACTCTAAACTGCCTCTAGGTGTGAGTGAGAGTGGATGATGTAGGTGTGTATGTTGTGATGGACTGGAGGACCGGGTGCAGGGTGTACGTCCTGCCCTCGCCCTGTGTGTGTTGGTTCACAGTGGGTGGGATAATGAATGCATGTATTTTGTAGCGCAATCCATATTTTACAGTGAACCCCCCCTCATCACTGCTGGTAACTGTGTGTTTACCCGTATCCCTGCAGATACAGTCAGTGTAGTGGAAGAACAGATGAAGTATTTTCCTCTGAAAACATGAGGAAGGAGAAGAAAAGGAGCAAGAAAAGGAGCATGAAAACAAGTGCAGGTACAGCACCATTAATGCGGAGCGCAGCAGCGGTGACCGGGCCTTCACCTCTACCTCGTCACACAAACATCCTGCGTGGCGAGGCGGTCCGCTTCCAGCAGCCTCCTTTCAGAGGACCAAGATCTGTACCTGCCGCTCTCCAACACTGCTGTGATCCTGTTTCTTTCTTTTTTTTCTCCTCCCTGAGCAACGTTCCTGCACAATAATGGTCCTTATACATAAATGATAATCACATTTCGCCACTTCGGCCCCCGGTGACATCCTTGTGACATCCACTGTGCTTATGTATAAATCATGTCCACATCTCGTAAAGTGTTGCTCACTAGCTCGCATTATGGCCCCACGTCGGGGGCTAAATCTCTCTCTTTCACTACGCAGAGCAGGGCACATGTTTGCACAACGCCCGTTCGGACCGAGACGAGTTTAACACTTTTCTTTTTTTACCCAATCGCACATGCTTTAAGGTCCAAGAGTGTGAAATAATAGAGGCCATTCTTCAAACTGAATCACTGCACACTCACTAGCACTGACCTTGTAATTTAGGATTTAATTGACGGAGCAGCATGCGAGCTGTGACATCTTTTTTTTCTTTTTTCCACCTTCAGTGAAATATGAAAAGGTTGTATTTTACTGTCACTTACACAACGACAGAAACTTTTTTTTTTGCCGCCGGAGCTACGAGAGCCTGCACACATATTATCAGCATTTACGGTCATCTGTCTGAGGAGGTGAAAGAGTGCGCTCTGAGCTAATTGGCTTCAACATGGCATAAAACAAGCCTTTAATCTAACTCGTGCTCTCCTAATCACACTGCCCTGTAATAACAATATCAGAAATCAAATTAATGGCGAGGACGGCGCTGGCTGGGGGCAGGCGGGGTAAGCGGGAGGGGGGAAATATCCTCAAACCAAGACGAAATGTAATTTGGGTGGAGGACGGCGGAGAGGGGGAATGTTCTGAGGGAAGTGGAGCAAGCATCTGTCTCCTACGAAGGAAATGTCAGGTCCTGTTAATCTTATCTGAATGGCTGCCTGCTGACATGGATTTAATTTTACACAAGTGCACGCCTGCTAAGTTGCCTGAGTGCACACCAGACAGAATGCACACATGCATATAGATGTGTGTGCGTGTGTGTGTGTGTATATATACATATATATAATATTATGTATATATGCATCGTGGGCTGCAGTGGCGCCAAGGTGCAAAACACACACACAAAAAACATAAGGAAGACATCACGAGCATGACGTTTCAGCAACAGTTCCTCCCTGTGATTGAGGAGAACCGTGTCAGCTGCTCTGGTGAGATAATCTCAACCTGTTAATCTCAACCTGTTAATCTCAAACCGTGTGGTTCCAGACTCAAAGCAGGAATCACAAAGTGCGTGCGGACCTGAGGACCAGAGGCCCGTGAAGACACGTGACCCTGGCTGGGATGGTTTTATACTCTGAGAGTCTTGGCTGCTTTCATCCTATGTGCTCTATGGACACCAGGTACCAGAACAGTGTTGTAGAATGAGAAGCAGGTTTAATCCCAGGTTGGTTTTCTCCATCGGGATATAAGATAAGTGATGAGTCCAGTCAGGATGACTACATATGTGCAGATATATACAGAAAATGTATATTGTGCTAACAAAAACTTGACATTTTGCAGATAAGATACACGGTATGTAATGATGCAGTACTGCTCAGTATCCTCCTCTACAATCACATTGGTACTGTATATGCAGAGTACATAGAAACCTCATTAAGTCACAAAAACACTAACCACCATCCATCGAGGCCGCACTCCTTTTATTATGTCCTGATATTAAGATTAATTAATGCATTATCATGATCAAACTTCAGTTTTCTTATGATAACGACTTATTTTAAGAACTGTGAGTGTGGCCTTTCTTGGCCTCTGTATCATTATATTGTAATAAAAACTTCATTATGGCAAAATTGGCTGGACTGTCCCATTGACCAAAGCTCAGGTACCATGTACTATCCCCAGAGGAAGAGCAAGGCATGCTGTGCTGCACTGGTACAGTGTAGATAATGGATTATTGGATGGACGGATCGGTGTTTAACCCTTGGCACCATTTTGACATTTGACAGCAGCAAATTACCCCGCATTTCTCTCCTTTTCTACTTCTGTTGGACAGGTGCTCTAAATATTTGTGCACTGAGGCTGATCCAGGTCATATTTGACCTGGATCCATTGAAATGGATTTTAGGTCCTTGAGAAAACAAACCTGGAGGGAGTGAAACCGTAAGGTGAAGCGAGTGCAGACCTTGGATGTGTCTGACCTCCAGACCTACACTAACCACAGGCCCTGAGGTGGGGAGACACGCTTAGTGGTTAGACAGCTCCATTTTCACATTCAATGAAAGTGAATAAAACAAATGTTGTGTTTTAAGGTCTCAGGTAAAACAAGACGTTCTATCTAGTGTGTGACAATAGATGTTTTTCTCTAAAAACAAATGTTGTGAAACCAAGAGGAAAAAACACACTCTCTGCTCTCTGAAACACGAACCACTGACAATATATCTGTTTATGAAAGGAAAGTCAAACAGAGCTATAGTTCACTCTTCCCTATAGACATTTACAAGGGACTTTTCACACAGTCAAAGCACCGAATAAGATCAGGACATGAGAGTTAAAGATGCCTGCTGTTGTGGATGTGTCTGAGGCTTAATGGTTTATGCAGCTTGGGAGAGATTTGTGCCCCTAATGTACGTGTTTAATGGCTTTGTGATATCTGGAGACTTGTGCATTTAAGCGTTTCTGCTTCGTCACCGCGTATTCGCAAATGTCTCTTAAATGATGTTGCCTTATCATCCGTTCACCCCGATCCTGAGAGCTCCTACACGTTTGTTTTTGTTCCTGCTCGTGTTTCCTGCTGCACATGCAAAGCATCCACCTCTCACACCTCTGACCCGCACCTCGACACGCACCCCGTGTTCACGCATACATCCCTGCTGCCGCTGAACGGGATCATTGATATGCAGCTAGCGCCACACACCATCACCTCCCACACTGCTTCTACCATACCATAAAACACACACACACACACACACACACGCATTAGAAGAACAGAAAGTGAAGGCGAGTCCATCCAGGAGCTTTACATCTCCATTCCTTCGCTGCACCCCCCCCCCCCTCCCCGGGGACCACCCATCATCCTCGGAGGCGACAGGCAGAGGGAGCGAGGGAGAGAAACACGCTAAGTGAGAGGGGAAATAAAGGAGCGAAGACGAGGATGTGACGGCGAGGAGGGAGGCTGGTGAGGAGAGGAGAGAGGAATATGGGAGAGTGGAGCTCCATAGGGCCACACACACACACACACACACACACACACACACACACACACAGGACAACAAGGGAGGAAGAAGTGAAGTGAATTCAAATGAAAGGAGCAATGAGAAGATCAAACTGTGACAAAGGGAGTGTAGATGTGGAATTGGAGAGCGAAGGAGTGGTAGTGGAAGTACGAGGAGGAGGAGGAGGAGGAGGAGGAGGGAGAAACATGATGAGGAACATGATGCCGCCAGCTGGATCTGAGATGCTGCGACACACACACACACACACACACACATACTCGGGGAAGGTCTGGGGCGAGCGGGCCGACTGAGCTGCCCTGAACAATGATTAGTGGTTAAGTAGCTTCTAAACACCAGAAGTGATGTTGATGCGTTTAGCCTGTTCCACGTGTGCAGAGTTATCACATGCTTCACATGCTTTATTAGCACACGGATCAGGATGCAAAGCAGAAAACGATGTGGTGGAGGTTGCATGGTAATGTGTGTGTGTGTGTGTGGGTTGGGGGGGGTGGGGGGGTTAGGGCCTCCAGGGAAACATGTTGATTATTGCGGCTCGTGTTGCTCTGATGTTGATTAGCAGAGGGAGGCAGCTACGGCCTCGCTGACACGTTAGTTTACTGAGGTCTGGCTCTGAGCTGGGGACGCTGAGCAGCACAGGCAGCTCCCCACTCCCCAACCAGGAGATAAATCCTCACTATGACTTGTAATACGTCCAGTGTGTTGCAGTAAGTAACTCCTTAGATACGCTGATTTTTAGTTTGGACTCAATGGCATCAAATAAGTTCATTCTCAGTCGATACTCAATCCGCTCTAAGTTGTTTGATGTCATTGAGTCAATACTAAGAAACTGAGTATCTTAGGAGTTTTACACAATTAATAGTACAGTTAACAAAGTTAAAAAGGTTATATCGTGTGGTTCAACTCAACTGTTATGTAACTCCTAAGATACTCAGCTTCTCAGTATTAACTCACAGAGAGTTCAGTATATGCAACTTCAGAAAGATTGCTTAATTAGCTTGACCCGGCTAATAGCATGGAGTTGCATATACTGAATTCACTTGGTTAAAACTTCTTTAATAATAACTTTTTTAATAAAGCACTTTAAATACAACCTCAGTTGACACAAAGTGCTGTACATCATGTACAATATGCAGAAAAGAACAAGAAACAACCAATAAAACATGGCACAAAATCAGTAAAAGCAGGATCAGAGTCTCATACTGTGTTAAAAGGCCACTAAAAAGAAATGCAGTGTTTTAGGAGTTACTTAACACAGTTGAACCACTGGGCGTAATATTTTAAAGCAATTCTGAGGTTTTTTTAATGTAATTTCTGCCCTTGAGGGCCGAGGCCAATGCTACAACAGTTTTTGCATCAAAATGACTGAAAAAAAAAAAAGAAAAAAGCAGGAAATCACAGCGGGATACGCTTGTATCGTACTGTCAATCATGTGCTGGGTCTGTTAACAGCAGCCGCGCAGATAAGGAAAGAAAGAAAAAAAACACGGAGGAGGCAAAATTTCTCTCTCTGACAAAGTGTGGTAAACCCTTCTCAAATGTCTCGGAGCGAGATAGCGTGTTAACAGGCTGCGGCTCTGCCACCAGATCTCCTCTGTGCAGAGGCGAGGCGATGTTCCCGGCGTTCCCTGCCAGCCCCGGGCTCCGAGCCGCAGCCTCCGACTCGCCTCATTGTGTATCCACGCTTATTCCTTATCCCGGTCGGAAAGAAAAAAAAGAGGCGAGATACCTTTTATGACCTTCTCTGAGCTCGCTCCTTGTTCCCTGGCTTCCCTCTGTGGTAGTGTGCTGTGAAGACGGGGCTGAGGCTCAGTCATTTGGAGGCAGAGATAAGGGCAGGCGGAGGATATTACTTGTGGGGAGACAGTGATTGAATTGGCTCCGGAGGGTCAAACACACCTAAATGACAACTCGGCGGAAAAACCCCAGGACCCATTTATTTAAGTCGGAAGGAGCCTCGAACTGCAGGGATGGAGGGAGAGAGGAGGGATGGGACGGCCCGGCCTGCCTCTCTCATCCTGTGAGCTCCTCGATTAGGAGGAGGAGGAAGAAAGGAGGAGGCGCAGATATGATGAGGACCGGGGTCATCTACAGGGACGGCTACGTAGAGACCGACAGGAGGTGGAGATAGACAGAGACGCTGAGGGCCGAGGAGGAAGAGGAGGAGAGGAAGAGGAGGAGAGATCTCCATTCACGTGATTTTAATGCGCATTTTCAATGTGTGCAGAAATTTCTCTGGAAAAATGTTTTTCTTTCCTTTTCCAAACCTGTTTGAAGCCACTCTGCGGATAAATGATGACGAACGTGACACAAAACAGCTGTTGAACTCTCACAATATGACGTACAAGGTCTAATCCATCTATCCAACCAAGGTCCATCACAGGACACACACACACACACACACACACACACACACACACACACTCTCCAGTCGACCCAAACTCGCATATTTTAGGTTTGAGGGATTCTTCTTGGTGTGAGGCGCACCTATGATTGAATACGCTCTACTTAAGGGTAAAAAAAAGTGTAAAAATGCAACAATAATGTTTACAATTTCAGATCGATGCAGCCTGGCTTTATATTCATGGTTTTATCCTCATTTAACTCATGGTTTATCCATCATACGTCTGCTTATCTTTCTCCTGCACTATGTTTCCTCGTACAGTGTTTTTAATATCAGACGTGCCTTTCTTTTGTAAATTATGCGTTCACTTTTAACTGACTCAACTCCAACGTGCCGAGACTGTTTGCACATAAGAATCCTTGAATGCTTGAATCCTTGAGTCTCCAGGCCTCTGAGGCGACTCCTATCGCCTGGATGAGTGCACTGAAGCGGAATCTTTATGGATCTTAGATGCTTTTAATAATAATATGTGCGATTTATAGAGCGTATCGCCGTTATTCAAAGATGATCTTTTCCCACTGATTCAGACTGATTAACAGTAGATTTGTAGGAATGTGGAGACGTCACTCGATAAGCAGCTAATCCAGCCTAACCAGGGTTTCTCCACCCCTGTCATCCAGACTACGGGTTGATCCTCAGCTTTTCTCCGCTTCACTGAGACCACACTTTGAAATGCAGTTGCAGAGTTTGACACAGTTCAGTAGATGACACCTGGAGCCGGAATCAAAACTAGTCAATGGGCTTAAAAAACAAAGACACAGCAGCTCTGATCAAAACCCTGGAGACCCCTCCTGAGCCCTCTGGCATCCCTGCTTCTGTGTGTGTGTGTGTGTGTGTGTGTGTGTGTGTGTGTGTGTGTGTGTGTGCCCTGCATGCTTGGCTGAAGAAAATGCCTCTTTTACATGAAAACTGCACACATGAACGATGCCAGAAGTAACAAACAAGCACCAAAAAAAAAAAGTAACAAGCCCCACAAAAAAAACCAAAAACAGAGCCGTGTAATCTCTCTCCCCAACAAATTCAACTCTGGGGCGACATGTGTGATAGTTACCCAGCGGTGAAGACGTGATTGACGTGGCTGCAGGATCGGATCCTCCCTGGAAACGAGCCGAAGGGGGTGGGGGGGGGGGGGGGGGCGGGGGAGGAGAGAGGGGGGACGTGGAGGTCGGGGAGAGGAGGGGAGACCTGGATGTGGAGCCGGAGCAGCTGTGATGTCCTCAAACGGGAATCTACGAAGACAAAGAAAAACAAGGTCACAACACCGGAAAATGGTTTGGTTCTCAACAAGATAGAAGATAAAAACATTTCATCTCACACGTCTCGTTTCGAGAGTCCACAACCAAAACAAAAGCAGAATCGAACAAAAAGACAAACATAAACAGACACAACATGGGGACTGTGTTTGTTCACTTGAAAAGGAGAGAGAGGAAGTGTAAACTCATCTATTCCCAACCCTCCTCCATAACTAACCATTTCACATCCTGGCTATATAAATAAATGCATTCATCTCATATATATTGTTTATATATATGAGATGAATATCCTGCTCTACAAATAGAGATTTAAATATAAGTCAGACTGTAATATTCCACTATGTACATACACATATGTGCACATATATAGTGGGCTACAATAGGCTAAACACATATACATCCAGCCTCTTCATCTTTCCAGTTTTCCAAAGATAATCTGATTCGATTTAGTTTTTGAAAGGTTTTGTGTTTGGACAAACAAACACAAAAACCCTTTCATGGTTGTCCACAGTTTGACATTCAATAAAAAACCTTTAATCACACTTCACATTATGAGTCAGTACCAAGGAAACGAGCATCTTCAGAGTTAGTTAACACCTGTTTCAAGGAATCCTGATAAGTGGCATAGACGGATCGTTTCACTCGACTACCTTTTTCCTCAGATTTATCTGTTTTTATCTCGCTTTTATACACCACTCTTATGTTTTTTGCAGTGCCCTCAGAGAGCTGAAGGTGATTTGATAAGAGGCTGAAAAAAGGGGGACACCGGTTAACAGCTGTATTTCAGAGCTTAATCCTTTATTGGCACTGGACTAAATGCCAATGTCCCCTTCCCTCCCTCCCATTATCCATCTCTCCATCCTCCTCTCCTCTCCCCTCCTCTCCTCTCCTCTCCTCTCCCCTCCTCTCCTCTCCCCTCCTCTCCTCTCCTCTCCCCTCCTCTCCTCTCCTCTCCTCTCCCCTCCTCTCCTCTCCCCTCCTCTCCTCTCCTCTCCTCTCCTCTCCTCTCCTCTCCTCTCCTCTCCCCTCCTCCCCTCTCCTCTCCTCTCCTCTCCTCTTCCCTCCCCTCCTCTCCTCTCCTCTCCCCTCCTCTCCTCTCCCCTCCTCTCCTCTCCTCTCCTCTACTCTCCTCCCCTCCCCTCCTCTCCTCTCTTCTCCTCTCCTCTCCTCTCCTCTCCTCTCCTCTCCTCTCCTCTCCTCTCCTCTCCCCTCCTCTCCTCTCCTCTCCTCTCCTCTCCTCTCCTCTCCTCTCCTCTCCTCTCCTCTCCCCTCCTCTCCTCTCCCCTCCTCTCCTCTCCTCTCCTCTCCTCTCCTCTCCTCTCCAGGAAGCAGCGGGGGCTCTGAGACGTGGAGCGGAGGTCTGGGCGAGGCGAGGCGGGCGGAGCGGAGCGTCTGGGCTCTGAACCCTCAGCGACTCTGCCCGGCTCGTCGGCCTGTTTATTATCAGCAGACAGCACACTCCCGCCTGGAACAACGGGCCGCTGAGACGCTGGGTGCTGGCCGCTGGGGGGGAGGAGACGGGTGAGGAATGCCAATGAGATTTCATTTGCTAAGTCTGGCACAACGGAGGCCTGCAGAGCAGCAGCTCCATGCTGGCCCCCTCGGGCCCAGAGTCTTGTTCTCCGACTGCTCGGCTCCACATCCTGACCATTAACCCACACTTAAAACCCCCGTTAATGTGCTTGGACGAGGCCCAAAGTGGCAGTTTGCGGTGAGGGATGAGGGAGACGTGCAAAAAATAAATATATAAATAAAAAAAGAGGAAGAGAGAAAGGAAGGAAGATGTTTAGAGGAAGTTTGTCAGCAAACAGGTTGGCTCGGAGGTGTGTCACTTTTCCAATAAATCTAATGTAGGAGCAGGGGAAAAAAGAGCAGCAACAGCTCAAAACAGACATAAAAGTTTAATGGCGAGCTGGCAGCGAGCAGCCAGCAAGAAGGGGACGAGCTGAACTATTTTCAGAGTAGTAAGCGGCATTCGTAATTCACATTATAGTTTAATATGAGGAAATAGAAGAGTCCTCCCTGCTCATCGTCTCGCTCTCCCCCGCCTGGTACACCACTGGACGTGGCCACCGGGTGTTTGTCTTTGTCTTGGTTTGTGTTTGTTTGCATCAGTGTGAGGCAGTGACGGGACATCTCGAGGGTTTAATTCTCTCAATATGCAAAAAAAATCGTAAAAAATCTACGTCCCACGACAAACGTGGCGAAGCGGAACCGAAAACGGGCCGACAATCAGCCGGCTCCTCCACTCTCCTCAGACTTGCAGCACTTAATCTCCCAGATCAAGGCTAATAGTGAGATTTAATAATATGAGGATATTAATATGATCAAAGGTTGGCGTAGACACTCGTTTAGCGATAGGAGGGACCCCCCGGAGGGAGGGAGCAGCGGGGAGCCGCAGAGACGGAGAACAATGTTCCTCAGCCAGTTTCTCACATCGGAAGCTGCTCGGGTTAACTCGGGTTAACGCAGCGTCAATAAATAGCTTCATTTGTTCCTCTTCAACCTGTCGGAGGTTTCTAGAAGCTACACAACCAGCGAAAAGGGAAACAACAGCCCGGCTGTCAGGTCCAACGTCACTCCACGTAAGCATGCAACATCCGCTGGGAACGTCGAGGCTCGACAGGGTGAAGAGGGAACGTCCACTCCAGAGATAAAACCTCAGAGCTGAGGACAGAGAGGGACGCTGGGACGGAGACGTAAAGGTACGTTCAAGGAGAGTTTTAACTGTTGGTGTGGGCGGGAAAAAACAAGCAGCATGAGTCTCATTTCAGTCGTGGTTCAGTTTCATATTAACTTTCATTAAGTTGACAAAGGAGCGATTTGCATAGTCAAAGAAAAGATGAATTAAATTGAATCCCTGAATGTAAAACGTCCTCTAAATAAAATTAAACCGGCTTCTCATTCATCCATCCATCCATCATCTATGTACCGGGGCAGAGAACACACACACACACACACACACACACACACACACACACATACACACACACACACACATAGGGGCTATTCAGAGTCTCCAATGAGCTAAACATGCATGTTTTTCTCCTGGACAAACAGGGAAATTAAGCAAACTCCACACAGACAAACCTTTAGTCCAAGATCCCAGTCCTCGGTCAGATCCCTGACTGGGACTCAAACTGGGAACCTTTTTTTCTATAAGGCAACAACAAAGGTTGTCCACCAGTATACCAGGTCACTCTTCTCATTCCTCTCCAGAACTTCCATTGTTATGTCTTCTGTTCACTCATAGTCACTTCTTTAGGACGATTGTCCTCAGTCTGCTCTGCAGTTCATGTTCTGACTCATGAATGTTGTGATTTTACTTAGTTTGGGAGCGTGAGATGCTGTGATAGTGCTGTCCAGCACGGCCTGGATCGTTATGTACTTTAAAATGAGCCAATGAAATGTTTCATTTATGACATTTATAATGCTGGAGCTGCCGAGAAAGATCAATGGCTGTAGGGAAACAAAACAAGCCCCGGAGAGGGCGGGACTCTGGCACTCCACAGATGTAAAGAATTGATAATGTAAAACGCTGTTGTTTTTTTCCAGCTGTGTTTACTCTTTCAAACAGATGTTTACAGATGTGGATCGAGGCACAGAGCGGCTGATTATTACCTCTTGGCATTCATAGAACGTGTGCCCTATAAACCTCAATATGGATGAAGCTGAGAGCCCATACAGAGCCATAGTGTCACACTTCACTAATTAATTCATATACTTCTAGATCTGCTCTCAACCCCTGCTTTAATATGAGAAAACATCGTTTAATTAAACATGATTCAGCTATCCATCATTCTATATAATCTTCCTGCATGTGATTGCCCCTTTCATCCACTTCCATATAAAGTCAACTTTTTCCAATCAAAACGTAATAATTCATCGATTCGTACACATCAGTCACACTGTTAATGTCTCTGAGGAACCAGCAGCTTCTACATACATTACATAATTCTATCTATTATCTATTATCTATCTATTATCTTCCCCACTTTGTACCTTAACATTGAGCAAATGTTTGAGCAGTTGTTTGAGAGGTTTCTTCTTCTTTTTTTATTGCAATATTTCAGCTTCACTTATTTCTAGGTGATAAAACAGAGAGAGAGAGGCAGTTTGATGATGTTGAAAATTGTTTCAAGCTGTTTGTTTTCTCTTCTCCACATGCTAGTTGTGAACCGCTAGTTTGGGTTATGAGGGTTTGGTCAGAGGTTTCCATCCCCAGTGACGAGGACATACGAGTCTCGAGACAGTGGGACGGAGACCACCTGAGGAGCTCAACCTTCTCCTTGAAGACAAAGATCATCTTTGATGTTCTTGGGCTTTTTAATGTTAAATACTGAGGGCTCTGAGTCTCCTGGGATGCTGAGCACAGCCTGGAATGAAGACAGGCTTCAAGAACCTTCTGGGAGAGCGGGGGGGGACTCTGTGTGGGGATGGAAATGCAGCTCGTTCCCCGGGGAACTAATGAAGCCCCTGACATAGATTATACAGCTGACATAGGTTCAAGGTAGAGAACACACCCTGATCCTAACAATAGAGGCCATTAAGAGTCCTAAATCCATCTGAACATGCATGTTTTTGGACTGTGGGAGGAATCTGGAGTACCTGACAAACCTGGAGGATACTGATGGGAGTGTGACCTTATATTAAAGCACGTTTCATCTTTGTTTTTTATGTTGTTTGTAGCACTAACTGAATAAAAGAAACTGAGACTCCAGAACTGGAATCAAACATTTCATTGACAGAAAACAAGGAAGATAAACTCAGGGTCAGATACAATGATTAACATCAAAGTAATCACAGCGTTTCTCTCTCTCTCTCTGACCAAAAACAAACAGGTGAGTATATAAATGTTGTCTCCACCTTTTATCACTACTACCACTACTCTATATAGATACACAAGCAGAAAAACCCAATTTGTGGCTCCAATATTGTTCTTAAATTCTCTGATTTGAGCGAGTTTTGTTTACTGTTACTGTCTTACTGCATTTTTAACCAGCTTTTGTTCAGAGACGTTATGTCAAATAAAGTAAAGAACATGGGAACGTAACAAACTGTTTTATGCCCTCCTACAGACTATCTGCATGATTTTAGGTTTATCCTGAGCTGGAGTTGAGGCTGGAAAAGTTGGATACAGTGAATAAAGTGCCCGGAAAGTTCAGTACAGCCGGGAGCGGAGCCTCCAGCTCCTGCAGATTTCGCTGTGGTTTCACAGGAAAAAAGAAGCGAATCCAGAAAGTGTGAGAGCACACAGCTTCGTCAGCCCACAGCTGAATATTGTTCACGGGCGGTGCGGTGTTTCTTAACATCGCCCCCCCGGGGGGATTTCCTCCCATCCTCCTGATTACCAGTTTGCCACTGGGTCCTCACAGTGATTATTAGCATGTTGGGAGGGATGAAACGTCACCAGGTGACGTGCTTTAACTGCCCAAATAAACCCTGATGCCGCTAAATTATGCATGCGTTACACAGGGCTTTATTTCAATCCTCTGACAGACCACGTAGACCTGCTAAATATGACTAAATATGAGACGAACCGGAGCCAGCTCAGGCCGGGAGGAAACCTGACACTAACAGGATGTATCTGAGCGCTAACATCCCCCCCCCCCCCCCCCCCCCCCCCCCCCCTCCCGGGGTCACCCGCTGACCCTCAGAGTTTAGACGCCTCAAACAACAACATTTCAAAGGGGATTCGACGTGTGCGAGCTCTCATAGAGGACACCAGGTTGTCAAAGCATCTCCATATGTGTGTGTGTGTGTGTGTGTGTGTGTGTGTGTGGGGCGGGGATGAGGGGCACTCGCTGCCTCGAGCATTCCTCACGCATCCTGGATGTTTTCCCCGGGCGGACTAGCGGGTGCGGAGCTTTAGTCATCCAGCAGCGAGAGGCTGCTTGTCAATTTGAATCGGAGGACGGAGAGGAAGAGAGGAGAGCACTTCAGCCGCTCCACGCAATCCATCATCCGCAGCGCTAAACCCCGCCACCGCGTCCACGCCGCCCGGATAATGAAGCATTTTGTCACTGGAAATGAGTGTGTGCTCATTCAGAAAAAAGAAAAAGCCTCGTCGATGTTCCAGGGCCATGAAATAGCTTCTTTTTTGTCCTCGTTGTGGGCTGTACGGACTTAAGTCGACCGTCTGATTGGAACAGACGGGAGATTAAAATCAGGTTGTCGGACGACAGGAAGGAGCGGAGCGTCCGACCAGGCCAAAGGGCGCGCGCTGTTTACGCTCCAGGTTCAAAAGGTTGTTTTCTCTCTCTGCAGAATAATTACGCTTCCAAAGGATGGAAAAAAAACAAAAAGCATCAACGACAGATCAAAAGGCTAATTAGTAATTACATTCGTTGGTTACATGATGTTGAGTTCCAGCTCATAAATAGCTAGAGTTAGTTGTTTATTCGTGCAGACTGAACTGGTCTGACTACAGTGGACAGGAATACACTTCAAGTTGTTCATCAATGGCAGCAGAGTCGCTCTAAATATTACCAGCGACTTCTTATCATTGGGATAATCCAGCATTTCCTGCACTAAACTACTGAATGAATAGGTTAAATCCACCTGTTCGGGCGAGATAATGGATGGATGTTAAAGTTCACATTCTTGACTCCCTACATAATAATCACTAATCAACACAGAGCTCGTATTCTGGACAGTAATCATCAGTTTGTGAGACAATAAAACCATTTTTTCAACCATCTTTTGATGGGTGAAAAAATGGTTTTATTGTCTCACAAACTGTGAGGAGAAAGTCTGGTTCTTGTCACTACTTTTTCTGCAAACTGCGGTGGTGGTCAATGTAGGACACTATATAGTCAGCTTAACTTTTATGTGTGGGGGGGGTGAAGGTGCAGACTTATATTACAGGATGAAAAACAGACGGTTCAAGAGAGAAAGTGAGAGAAGAGTGAAAAGTGAGGATTTTTTTTGGAGGCCGAGAGAAAAATTCATGATAAGGCAGAGGGACAGACATGAGGGAAAGTGGAAATAGGGGGAATGGAGAATCGTAGATAAAGAGCATGACAAATGAAGAGGCTGGATATCCTATACTCTGAGTGAGAGAGCGAGAGAGAGCGAGAGAGAGAGAGATAGAGAGAGAGAGAGAGAGGGCAGGAGACAGGAAAGTGCTGAACACATCAAGAGATCCCGGGGAACATGGCAGCAGTCTTGGTCCAACACTTCCCATTAAGCTGAGGTTTGGGGAACGAGGAGTGAAGCGCTGGGAGGACTCGCTGTCGCTCTCGCTCATTTCAAAAAAGCGAGTGAGAGAGACGAGAGAGACGAGAGAGACGAGAGAGACGAGAGAGACGAGAGAGACGAGAGAGACGAGAGAGACGAGGGAGACGAGAGAGACGAGGGAGACAGTGGTATGGCCGGGCGCTGCAGAGGCTGTTTGAGTTAGGGACGGGCTTTATGGCCGCGTCCCTCAGCAGGGTGAACGAATGTTTCCTCTCTAACAGCGTTGTTGTGCAGGCGCGACGGCGAGCGCCCGCTATGACTCATCCGCCTCAGACAATAAAAGAGCCGAGCTGCAGACATGACCTATAAATCTATCGCCGGCTTATTCCTCTGTAATTTGGCTGTTGAGATAACAGCATCTGCCACTTAGCATTGTGTTAGCATCACTGTTCTGCTGAGCCGGCAGAGCAGGTTTGCAAACATTATTGTATTGGGTTTTTTTTTTTTTTTTTGCTTGAACAATACGATTCAATAGCTGCATTCATGCCCCCAGTGAGGCAATTAAAAAGCAGGACAGAGCAGACGAAACCTTAAAAAGGAAAAAAAACACATACATTAGGGTAATACTATGAGCAGATAAGCAGCTCCATCAGGACTACAAGACGTACTGTGTATGTTTTAGGGTCTTGCTCTCCACTCTCTGCAGAGACAACAGGGCGTTTGCAGCTTCCAGCGGGCGGGCGGAGGCCATTAATCCCACGCCCAGCGGCAGAGCAAAGCGTCTCTGAGCATCAGTTCCCCACGGTTAGATCCACACTCTGCACGCAGCTCTCCGCCATCGGAAGCAAGCATGTGTGTGTGTGAGAGGTAGCGAGGTGAACGACAGGAAAATTGTAAAGGGCTCGGGATAAAAGCACAATATAACAGAGGAGCGCATTTATCTCCGTGCCCCGCTTCAACATGCAGAAAGTCGAGTCCCGGGAGAAATGGGTTTTTTTTCCCCTCACTTTGCCACGCAGGAGGATCTGTGGGATTCAACAGAGGGACGACTGATGAACCAGCTTCAAGCAGATCCACGGCCCGAGCAGAGGAAACTCGATGCAGCCGCAGAATAACGACCCACCACACGTCCCGTTTCTGAACCAGCTGTAGTGGAGCTGGGGACTGATGGAGCAATACCAGTACACGCTGGGTGAAGGATGGGAATACACACTGTACAGGCACAACACACACACACACACACGCACACACACACACACACACACACACACACACACACACACACACACACACACACACACACACACACACACAGAATTCAATCAGCAGCTGGAGAACCAGATGATAGTTTTCACGGTCGTTAGTAGTTGGTTTGTAAATGACGTAAACACGGTTAAAAATTGCCTGTTTCCCAAAGGTCTTTAAATGTCACTCCACCTTTTGTCTTTGCCTCGGTAATGATCAATCTTCTTCCACTCCTTCCCCTTCTAGTCCATTATGGTTAAACATCCTGACTGACTGAATTATCTCTCGCTGATGATGAAACTTTAAGAGGGCTCAGACAGAGGTAATGTGCTCCACTCTGCATACTGAGCATAAAGGAGCACACTGTACTAACGTCTAACTCACCTTCACCTCAACAACAGTCACTACAGAAACTAAAAATATTCACATTTAAGAAGCCCAGATCTGAGGATTTTGACCTAATTTCTTAAAAATCCTTCTCACATTTCTTAGCTCTAGCAGCTGAAGCGTCTCATTCTTCTACCTACAAAAAAATAACACAAATATGAAATTATAGTGTAACAGGCTGGTGCAGGAGTCCTGGGTCTAGGTGGAAATGTCTATAATCTGGAGAAGGAAACAGAACATTTGGCGATATCCTGGCTTTTCACCTATAGCGCTAGCACAAGGTTTGTGTTTTCTGCTTATAATAAAATGTCTCAACACCTGCTTGTCAGATTGCAGCAAAACAAGATAAACAGATCCACACTCCCGTCAGGATGAAACGTAAACACCGCAGTGATCCCATAACCCCTGCTTATTGCACCATCGTTGGGCCTTTTTTAAAAACAAATCCCTGAGAAGCGTAAACTAATCTGTTGGCCACATGTCGGCTTGGTGCTCGCTGCAGGGCTGCAGACTGTGGGCTGCAGCCTTCTGTCTCATTTAGCACTGTACAATGAGCTATAAAATACAGTAAAATCAGGATAGAAACTGTTTTGGTGAAAGAAAACAAGTAGAAATGAATGTCAAAAGAGTGAGGTGAAGTGTTAAATGTCACCATGCAGCAGAAACGTAGAGTAATCGGAGACGGCAAAATCTCCCAAAAATAAAAAATAAAAGCAGTCACTCGTCAGGATACGCCTACACAGCTGTCTGAGCAACGCTTCAACCCGTGCAGCTCCGAGCTGAGCCGAGCTGCACGACCCTCTTCAACTGAGCAGAACATCTCGACACAGCGTCCTTCAGGAGCTCATCCTCCCCTTCACCGCTTTTGTCAACAGGGGTCATCGTGCTGGCACCGAGCTGAATAAATATGTGCCCACCCAGTGAAACAGCTCGCTGCCCTGCAGAGGAGGCCGGCCACCAGCCCGTCCTCTCCATTTCTGTGTCCTTGCTGCCACCTTGCTCTCACATCGCCGTCGCTCCATTATTTATACCCGAGCATGACTGAGGCTCGGTCAAAGGTGGAACCAGACTGTCCCAGGGTGTCTCAGGCTGTCCCAGGGTGTCCCAGGGTGTCTCAGGGTGTCTCAGGGTGTCCCAGGGTGTCTCAGGGTGTCCCAGGGTTTGGACGGAGGCGGGGGAGTAACAGAGCTCAGATGCTCCCACTTCAACGTGGACGACCTCAGAGTCATAACTCAGGCCGCGTGTGATAAAAGCTGCAGGATCCAGGCTGCAGGTTTACTGCAGAGATGATGCACTGATTGAGAAGTAACCATGAGGTATTACTGATTACTTCCTGCTTCTCATGACTGATACTGATAACATTGTCTCTTATTGTTTTAGAGTATACAGAGATGGAAAGTTCCTTCAATAGATTTGGTAGATATCTCAGCTATACTTAAGTATGCATTTTAGCTTTTACTTCATATATCTGAAGATAACATAACATTTATCTATTCCACTGTACTGGCACTGTGCAGCTTGTTAATAAAATGAGAAATCAATATGATTTTGTCTGTAGATGTTATGCCTCACTGATAGGTAGGAGACGCCTCTTGCTAGCTTGAGCATTAGCCGCATCATCTGTATTTAGCTAGGACACACTGTATTTGCATTTTCCCTTTTGTGAAACAGTAAAAGAGCATGTTTATGATGAGCAATATCAGTGCGACTTTGGATTTAATTAATCATCCGCAAAAATAATCATTATTGGTCTCCTCGTGTGACTTCGTTTTGGTCGATAGTGCAGCCCAGAGTCTGATAGTGACCATTTGTTCTGCATCTCCAAATGCAAACGAGCTCAGAGCGGCTCTGTGCAGGGTGAAAAGTTTTCTCCAGAATGAAGGGATTACGTAAGCAGACAGGCCTGGAAACCGCTGGTGAGACTGTAGAGGCAGGACTGTCGAATGTGTGCTTCCACCCACCTGCAGCTCCTGTGAGCCGGTGATGCTGCTCTGCTTTGATTCAGAGTTTTCCACTTTGACGAGTTTCCCATTCCTTAAGCTCAGCTTCTCATTTAATGATAGTTTTGCCACAACCTGAGCAGGACAGTTTTAATCCTGTGACGAACGAGTGATAAACCCCCAACCCTAAGGCTCGGTGCTAAATTTCTCTACATTTTAGAAGTGCTTACATACAGTACACCTCTGAAAATCCTGTTAGCACAAACCTGAAACCCTATACGCCGACTCCCCGGATCCTGGCGAAAACTGAGCTCATAATATTGCGAGTGTGCAGCCTCAGTTGTCGCCTCAGTCTCGCCGGCCTCGGGGAATACGTTGACCGGGTCCCGCCTCTGCTGCAGTACTCTGCCTGAACTTTGAGCGATTTCAGTTTCCAAATGGGAAGACATTACACGCCGGCCATGAATCCAGTCAGACGTGAAGTTTTTGCCCCCGCCGAGTGTGTGGCGACCGGTGCTCTCCAGAGGGTTAAGTGTTGAGATTACTTTCAGGCCATCTTCTCTGGTAATGAACCCTGTCTGGGTGCCGAGATATAGCTGGAGGGGCACAGTAAGCCATAGGAGGCTTCCCTCTGCTGATTGCCTGTCTTAAATAACTTTTTCTCCCCACGACCACAAAACTTTACAGCTCCTTATGAGTAATTATGATGACACGTCGCGTTACTGCGCTCGTGGACGGGTCGTCCTGGGTGCCACGGCTATTAAACATCACCATAAAAGTCTGTTTCCATATACATTTTCACTGCCCGCCATGCACGGCGATTAAATAGCCGTTTCACTGGGGGAAAACAGAGGTCCGTGTGTTGTTCAACCCACCTGTCACCTCCTCTCATCTCTCACTTGCGTTCGCATGACTTTGTGAACCCTTTACGTACGATATCCCTCCCCCGGCGAGCTCCTCTGAGATGTTGCCCTCGGGCGTTGTTCCAGGAGCCGCTCATCCCTCCCACATCCCTCCATTAACCACCAGCAGGACCATTTTAAGGTCTCCTTTTTTTATCTGGTCCGGGCACTCTCTGCGTGAGCGTTCTCTCTTAATATCTGCTTTTATTGAGATAAAAATAAATAAATACAGCTCTTGAGGTGAGTTCTAACAATACACCACGCAAAACCTTGACTCAGGCAAACACCTCGCTCTTCATTATTCATTACTGCACCCTAAAAGCCGTAACACGTAATTGCAGTTTTTATGAAGCCTCTGTAGAGGCGTGTGGCGTTTAATCAATGGGGAAGCTCTGGTTTTTACAGGAGGTCACATGCTTTGTGTGAGGGCGTCTTACATTCCTCCTTGAGGGGTCGTCGGGTCGAAGCGAGCATCACGCCGCCCCCCCCCCTCCCCACCGAGCCCACTCAGGATCTGGAGGAGGACTCCTCTCTCTGAGACCCCCTATCTGGTCTGATAATCACCCGCCCAGCTGCTGTAATGGACTTTCTGTTGACTCTGGTAGATTGTTATCTCGCTCCGGTTGATGGGTTACAACATGCCACGCTATCCTGAGCCCGTATCGACCCGGGTGGACGGGGTTAATATTGAATTTGGTTCCATTTCTCCAAATGAGGCACAGATGGGCTGAGAAAAGAAAGACATTAACCATTTCTTGCAGCGATAACGTTTCATCATACACGAGGAAATGCACCTTCGCCTTTTTCCTACGGCAGTGAATCCCTATAGGATCGTAATCCACAGTGACCTGACTGTGATCCTGTGGAGCAACAAACGAAAGCAGGAAAACGAGAAACATGGCACAGCACTGTCGTCACGCCCATGACCAAGGGCGTAGGAAGCAGGGAGAACACAAACACTTCAGCACTAAACAGGATTAAGTTGTCCTCTGCAATAATATAAAGCAGGGGGTGAAAGAAAAAACAAAACAAGTATTACATGAATCAACTTAAAACCTCCCTTTTACAAAAAAAAAAGTTGGAAAGCTGCACAACATGAGTGAAACACTCATGCTTCAATCATCAGATTCAACGTGCTTCAGTGCATCTCGACTTGTTGTGAAAGCCAGCGAACAACATGGCAGCAAAACAACTGGCAGACCGCACGAGCTAACGTCTCTGGCTGCTCATCCTTTGCAGGGTCAGGACATCAGTTCATTACCAGGCTGGCACGAACAGCATTTACGCTCGCGCTCTCCCCCTACGTGCAGCTCAGAGTCACAAATTAGCCTGCGTGTCTTTGGACTGTGGCGGGAAGCCAGAGGAACACGATGAGGAGGAACACCACTCCCCTTAACCCTGTCAATAGGCCCGTCTGTCAAGAAGGAGAAATTATTAAGTTGTAGTGTTTATCTTAGAAGGTCCTGAAGGTTGGTTCGAGGGACTTTCTGGTCCACCTTTTTCCATCAAAACAGTTCAGTTCCTTCCAGACAAAGAACCGGCTCTGCCCTGAAAAACCAGGTCCTGAACCTGCACCATCTCTTTGCAGTGGCTTGTTGAAGCAGGGATCACGAGACCAATGAAAACAAGACTATGTGAAATTTCCCCATTGATGGACCAACACTCAATGAACCAGCACTGAAGCTGAGGAGAAATACACATTTGATGTCCTGGACAAAACTGACGTATACGGTGACGTCATGAACATATGAGTGGATGAACGGATGGATGGTTCTTTTGGAGCATCAAGTGTTTTTTTGCAAATTTACCCTTATGTAACATCCCTGTGAGGCTGCTCTATAGAGTCTGTTTGTATGTGCATCTGTGTGTGTGTGTGTGCAGACAGTCTTACAACTTGAATCATTAGCTACAAATGGCAAACATTCGCCACCCAAGTGTTAAGTGGGATTCAGGCGAGTGCCTCTGCCAAACCATCTGCACCCTTCTTATTCTTTTCACACTCGGTTTTAGCACCACTCCACAGCGGCTAATAGCTACGTCGCCCTCATATGCAGAATAAATATGTCAGTAAACCACTTCTCGGTAATGCTAGCTTCCTTTGCAAATGGCCCAGAGCGCGCTCTCAGTGTCTTTTGTTCAGGTTTGCTATGCACCAGCAACCCGTCCTAATTTATTCCTATGGTCACAGCTTAATAAGGAGCAGCGCCTGATATATGCAGAACACAGACAGCGCCCTCAACCCCAGACAGAGAAAACAAGCAAGTGTGAAGTGCTTGTCCAGATTCCAGGAATTAGTTGCTGAATATCCGTCATGTTCCTCCCCCACAGTGTGTGTCTGTGTGTGTGTGTGCGTGTGTGTGTGTTTGTGTGTGTGTGCTAAAATGACAGAACATGGCCCAGGCAGAGTGTTGTTACAGTATGTGGTGGATTAATGCAGGCCAGAGACATCCTCCTCCTCCTCACCACACAAGGACAGAGAGAGTGTGGAATAGCGGGATCCGACCGATAACAAAACCGAGAGAAACAAGAGACCGCTCCAAAACGAGCACGCAGTTTTTTCAAGTTTTCATTTTTTTAGCCCGATTCAGGCGTGTAGTGAACTGACTGATCAGATTTTAGTAAACAACTCCCACCGCACAAACGCGCACACACAGGCGGTGTTTATCCCGGCTTTCTAGTCATTTCTGAGTAATGAGATGTTAAAAAAACAGAGAAAACACGCTCCAGACTTATTTTTCAAAGCGAACCACTGTATACACACAGAGGCCTTCGATGCCGAGCAATGAATTTGTTTGGGTTCCATTAATGTTAACAGCGATGTTAACAAAGGAAAGAAAGCCACAGGATTGTGTGTGAGATCACTCCCCCCTCTACCTCATCCTCCCCTCCACAGTTTGCTCTCCAGCGAGCAGCAGACTGTAGCTTAACATCATTACTCACAGGTGCAGCGTGTTACCAGAGGTCTGCTCCAGCACACAGAGGACTGAGCCAGAAAATACACCCCGGACGAGGCTCCAGTCACTCACGCCTCGGGCCAGTGCAGAGTCTACGAAATGCATGATTTCTGTGTGAGTGTGAGGGGAAAACCCATGCAGGCATGAGCAGAACATGCAACCATGCTGATCAGTGTTACTCTTAGTAATGGAAAGGCAGAAATACGCATAATATAACACAATGTATATAGATAATTAGTACTGTAATGAATGTAGATAGATGTATTCTGTTTACTTGTTTGCACTTTTGCATTTTGTACATCATTCATGACATATAAAACTATCGAATCTGGCTGGGATTCAGACCAGGGAACCTTCCCACAATCACAATTATTTTTATGGCAACTCTAGGTTATAATTGTCTTAGAAATTTCAAGTTAATCAAAAATGACAGGCAGCAAACATAACATACATAGCATAGTCACTGGTGGTGATTCAGACGCCGCCTTATTCTATTTCTAGAATAAGTAGAAACTGCAAAAAAAAAAAATCATAATCCTATATCCTTCAACCTTTGCTGCTCTCCTTCAAAGGGCAGCCTATATGAAAGAGGGGCAATCTAAGCACACGTTTCATTTTTTTAACACCCACACACACCCACACACACACACACACACACACACACACACACACACATGCCCACAAGCACACATTTTAAAATGAATACACGGATTTCTTGCCTCGTGGGATTTACAGTCCGTCTCTCATGTTTACTTTCTAATGTCAAATCCAATAATGGCTGTCATGTGGAATCTGAAATGACTTGCTCCTTATCGGAGCTCCATGCCTCCCTCCCTCCACCTCCGACCTGAGCCCGACGGGAGTCTGTCCGAGGACAAACAGGGGCCCGGCCCCTGAGCTCACTGAGCTACCTGCCACCACCTGACTTCCTGGGGGCCCCTCCTCCTCCCACAAATCTCCAGGTTCCCCATCCATCATATGCAGCCGCTTTGTCTCCCGTTCCCGGGTCCTTGAAACGCCAGGGTTGGGAGGGAGCGGCGGCTGAGCTAAGCTAAACCTGAGCCTGAGTTATGTTGACAGATCGCCCACCCACCGTCCCACAAACAAAGCGACATTTCAGGACGAATGATGTTCAGGAATTCTGTTTTGAGGAATTGAATTAGCAAAGGTTAAGACAGAAAAACAAATTCAATCAGGGCATTGATTTTTTTTTTCCCCGATAGAAAACACTAAAAAGAAGAAGGTCCCCGGTTCAATTCCCATTTGGACCGTCTCTGTGTGTTTCCTTCCACCATATAAAAACATAAATCAATCAAACTTTATGAATATAGCACTTTTTAAGCTAAGCAGCCCAAAGTGCTGTGTAGATCAACTCAAAGCTCTCAATAAGAGCTCCAACAAACCATTATTTTCTGCTCGATTAATCGATTTATTTCTTGATTAGATGATTAGTTCTTTTGGTTTGTAAAATGACCCCAAAACTGCAAAAGCTGTTCATGCCCATTTCACAAAAGCCAAGATCGTGTCTTCAAATATCTTGTTTTTGGTTTTCACTCAGTGATGTTCAATTTTCCTTCACAGACGACCAAAGAAAATAAAAAAGAGATCAGAGAGTCAAAAAAACCTTCTCTTTAAATGCTCAACTTCAGTAAGAGTCGTCAATTAGCTGATAGATCGCTGCAGCGGTCCTCATCCGTCCTGAGCCGTTACTGAGCGTAAGCATGGATGGATGGATGGAAAACACAGAGAATAAATAAAGATAAATACGTGAGCCTCCGCTTCCAGGCTTTGGTAGTGCTAATACAGCAATCCACACATCGGTGTGCTTTTTAGTTCTAGATGATAGAAGCAGCATTCCCGGAGAGGGAGCTGATCCCTTTCACAATCATTTCTATACCTCCAGAGAGTCAGCTGCCAAAGTCGTCATTCCTGCAGCCCAGAAACACTATTCAACTGCCGCCTGGTAAGGAACAAACCCATCCACCGGAAAATTACTACCTGTCCTTGTCTGTGTTTACGTCCACGGTGCCCCCATTTTCACTATGAGATTTTAGCCGAGCGAAAGTAGCTCTATATCCAAAAATAAATGTAAGAAAACGCCAGAATCACTTTGATGACCACTGGGGGATTCAGAGGAATCTAAATCACAAGCTAATCCTGGTTTGATCCTGATAAGAATTGATTCATTTGACTTTTTTGGGAGATGCACTTATTTTGCTCTGTGGATGAAAAGGCTGAATCTCACTCATGTCTGCCTGCTAAATAAATAGGATGCTACTGACAGCTGGTTTAATGAGTCAAACTGGGGGGGGGGGGGGGGGGGGGCAGCCCAGCTCTGGCTAGGGGTCATTTTATTTGATAAAATCACTCATTTGAACACGTAGCCGTAGCATACAAATAAGTGTTTGTACTGCCAAAGTGAAATAGATGCCAGGGAGGCGCAAAATCGTTTAAGTATGGAGATAACTGCAGAGTTTCGATCAGTCTCTCCTGGAGCTTCGGTATTCACCTCGGGGAGTCATCGTGACACTGGCTCTCTGTGTCTGGTCGTAGTTTGTTTCTTTGGTTTATTTCACACCTTTTTGTGCAATTCCCACTAGATTTTTTCCACTTGTGTCACCCTCCGTACTTGCTCTGTGTACTCGTAGTACGGTGCAGGGACAGGGCGGGGCTAATCAGTTAGCTTCTTTAGCCCCGCCCCCTTCCTTCCTCTTCCTCCACCAATCAGATTGTTCCTCCACTCTCTCTCTTTCCGTATCTGGGCAGATTTTGTTTTCTCAGATTGATTCTTTTCATATTCCTCTTTGGTTTGCTTGCAGGCTCTCTTGTCACCCTGGTTTTTATACGTGGGTCCTTGGACCTAGGTGCTTGAATCACAGTTTTTCAAAGTTACAAAGTTGTTTTTTTTTTCAAAGTTACAAAGCCTCTTTCCAATGTCAGGAAACTATTTGGGTTTCTTTAGTTGCTTAGCTCTACCGAAGGCACTTCTACTGAGGCATAGAAACGGTTTAAGGAAATATATTGATTTGTGTCACATGTCAAAACACTGACAGCCCACGGCTCACCTTGTATTCACACGTTCACTCTCACACACACAGAAACAAAAATTGTTCATCATTTCAGTGAGCAAGTTCCACGGGTGCTAGTTGCTTTGGACAGGGCGAGGTCACGCACTTTCCGTCTTTATGCTAAGCTATGCTAACCTTTCCTATGTCACCTGTTACATATTCAAAGCACAGATAGCGGAGTCACATCAATCTTCTCATGTAAATCTTAGCCAGAATCTGAATAATAAACATTCTTCCCAGACTGTTGAGCAGATCTTTTCAGGCCTCTAACGATAACTAGACTGTTCTTATTGTACCCCTACACGCATCTGCTCCAACAATGCATCGATAATTTAGCTGTCCAACTTACCATGATAAAATATCCAGCTCCTATAGGCCCCGGTCACACATTTGCATATTAATGTCACACTTCAAAGTCCAGTCACAAAGTGAGATAGACGTAAAGCATGAAATAACCCCTCTTTGACTGAGGGCCCAATGAGATCCGCATCAATGAGCCTCTTTCATTTAAATAAGATATACATAGTAAAGCAAAGTAGGAATGGTGGGGACTCCACGCCCCTGAGCCAGACATCATGAGAAGAATAGACTTCCTCCGCTGCCAGTTCTGTAAAGCCTGCACAGCAAATTTCACACAACCATTTTGCGCTCTGCTGATAAAACACTTTGAAAGCCCAATGACACAGACAATGCCTTCAGATAGGAAAAAGCCACGTTTTGTCCCCATCCCTTTTCATCAATGCCCCAAATACAAACCGAGCCTCGCTGAGCCGCCGAGCAGAAAATTCCCCACGAAAACTCACTCAGACGCGTCAGACGCCGCCACACACATGCACACGCACACACATGCACACGCACACACATGCACACGCTTCAAACAGATCCAACCTGCCACGTGTGGCTGGACCCGTCCCACCCCAACACCACCAGACTGTGTTTTGCTTCATCAATGATAACTGTGTGAGCCGCACTGTTCCAAGTGCTATTTGTGAGTGGGTCTATTAGGCATGTGAAAAGGACCTGGCACAATGGACCTGGAGCCACACACCTGTCCTCCCTTTATCCACCTCTACTCAGTTGTCGTCACTGAATGTAGCTCGCCCATTCAAGTCCCGGTCGAGCTCCTTACTGACGAATAAAGAGACGTCAGTGGTGAATAAAAGATTGCTTTTATTGCTTTTATTGAGGTAAAATGAGATGGATTATTGAGTGTGAATCCCCGTAAATCACCTCAGGCCTCAGCCTCATTGGGTTTTAGTGATCCGGTCGGGGGCCCCCCTCCTTCGTTACGCTCAAGATCTCACATCTGGACGTCCCGAGACACATCCAGTGTCATCATCCTCACCAGCGAAGCAGAGAAGCAGCTCTCCAGAGCTGCCCCGCTGCAGCCTGTCTGAGGTTGCTCAATTAAAAGACACTTTGGGAAAGTCCTGTTGGCTCCTCATGGCGCCCTGACGCACTCCCAGACCCAAACGCTCATTAAAACAGGCCAAAACAGCAGCGAGATGTGGAAAGTGTATACTTTTTATTTCCCCCCTTACCTGCCTTGGTTCACCAAATCTCTAAACAGTGATTGTCTGATCGTAGCCTTGTATTTCTTTGCTGCTCACTCAAGCGGTGAGCTCCACTCAGCATCTCAAGTGATGATTAGTGAGTGATGATCTGTGCTCCCAGACGTGGTTGGAAATGTTTCACCTTTCATCCGAGGGGCTAAGAAGTGAGAAGCACACTTCTGTCTGAAATCACAGACCAGTTATTTTTAAAACTTCAGCAAACTATGATTCACTGGAATAAATTACAGGCTGTGAGGCTGTGGTGCATGGACACCCTCTCTCCTCCTCTCTTGGTGCTCTCCATGGTGCTCAGTAGGAGAAGAAGGTGACGCGAGTGTGAGAGTGAATTGTGTGTGTGTGTGTGTATGTTGGGGGGGGAGGCCTGTCTGGACACATATATGTCAACGTATGTGACCTCTAGATCTCAAACAGAGACCTGTAACACTGTTCAATCACAAAGACAGTGAAATAATGGATGCATTAATTAGACATTATTGTTAAGTTGTTAGACTCTGAATGCAGGTGTTACCAGAGGCACCATCTGTACGAATCTTTAATAAAATGGTACAGCCCATAATATTTTCTAATATACAAATATATATGCATATGTCTATGTAGACAATGACAGGAAAACATTAGGTATATACTGCTTGAGTAGGATAGCTCATCCTTTTGTCTTTCTATTTATTATTTGGTTATTTATACTGAGTGTAGGTACTGTGTGTGACAACATTGGGTGTAAACAAGATGAATGAATGAATGAATGAACCTGTGCTGTAGTGCTGTAGTACTGTAGTCACAGCCACAGAGTCCATGTTGATGAAACCTTTCATTCTAACGTGCGACTGGAGGAAAACCACCCGGGCTCAGCGCCTCCCTGTCCGTCAGCGAGCTCGCCAGCAGGAAGTGGATGAAGTGATTTTCGTGGCCCACTTGACATTAGCGTCAACAGCGCTGGAGCGCTCTCCCTGCTGCCCGCTGCCCCCCTCCACGGAGGAGAGGTGGTGCGCTTCCCCTCACGGAGAGGCGGAGCGCACACACCGACCGCTATCAGCTCCATCTTTCCAAATCCGCCTCACGGTGGCCTCCATCTCCACCCCCACCCCCTCCACCCTCAACCCCCCCCCCACCCCCATCACCTCCCTTTTCACGACTTCAAAGTGCTGCTTTCCCCATCGCCCTTGGGCTGGAGCTGCCCTTCTCTGGGCCACTCTGACATTCATACGCTATTTAGAGCCATTAGGCCACCAAGGTCAGCACTTAACTTACATTTTCACAGCTTGAGGCGCCACTGTTTTTTCTTATTTATTATATCCTTTTCTTTTTTTTTACCCTCCATTATTGTTGTTGTTTTGTTGTTTTTCTCTTGCAGCGCAGCACGCTGCACACAGGGCAGTGAATTGCTCATTAGCTGGAGCTCCGGTGCCACGACATGTGTTGGGAAAGGGGAAAGTGGGGCGAGAAAGCCGGAACATTCGAGGCGACATTTTTAGTCATCACACTTTACAGCATCTGACGAATTAGCCGGCGCTGCAGGCCATCCTTGTAGCCCCACGAAGAGCGTCTTGACTCTTAGGAAGGAGGACGAGATAAAGGCCAAGGGTATTTCAGTTTTTTTTATAGGACAATACAATATAACACACTGGACCGGAGACCTGGGTGTATTCCCTGACTTCACCCTATGTGCACTCCCAGCACTACAATGGCAACCAGTGAAGCATCTTTATACAGTATCCTCTGATCGAGATCTCAATAAAACTCTTAACGGAGCAAAGCTTAGTCAAACCTGTCACAACAATCTAACCGCAAGAAATCAAATTTTGTCATGGACACAGAAGACTTGAATGACTTTGCATCTAGGATGCTCCAGGATGCTCAAACAGTCCTATCTGAACCTTCTGGCCCCAGGATTTTCTATTCTCTATGACCATTCAAAGTCCTTTACAGACTGTGTTACACGTCACATTCATACACTGGTGGCAGAGGCTACCCTGCTTTTAACCAGTAGCTTTAACCAGTAGCTTTAACCAGTAGCTTTAGCCATTCCCATCTGATGACACAGCATCAGAGGCAGTTTGGGTTCCAGTATCTTTCCCAGACATACTTCGACTTGTACGCCGATCTATAGACGACCACATTCCCCCTGAGCCGCAGTCGCTCCAAAGGATAAAAGCAAAAAAATGTAATATTGACTTTAATTTAACAGAAAACCTTGAATTTTAGCACCAGTGTACCAAACAATCTGAGTTCATTGATCTGAGCGTTTCCTCTTTGCAAGACCCAGGAATGTGTCCACAATCTTTTCTTTTCTTTTCTTTTTCATGCACAAAAATAAAAACGCATTAGACGCAACACTTCCGAAGCCATGACTGACAGTTTCCCCTCACGCCTCCTCAGCGACTTATAATTAAAAATAATTGCTCATTTGGCAGACGCTTTTTATCCAAAGTGACTAACAATGGGGAACGATGAGGGTGAGGTGCACATCAGCTTTGGGGGGGGGGGGGGGTTTGAACCAGTGACCTTTAGGCTGCGATAGTTATAGTGTTAAACCACTATAAACTGGCATTATAACATACCCCTCATGAAGCTGAAGATGACATGAGCTCTCAAAACTCCAGTTCACGACCCTTAAAAGGATGGGGACGTGTGTAAACGTTGACATAACTAAGAAGAAGAGTATTCACATGTAGTACATGAGACAGAGTCTTCAGTCCTGATCTTTTCCCCCTGTTACATTAAATGTGTTGTTCAGTTTGCCGGGAGCAGAAATGTGACAGAAAGCAAAACGTTCCTGGCCGACAAGCATCACAGCCACAGTCACAACTCATTTAGATTGTTTACTTTTTGCCATCAGGACATGTTTCTCTTTTCTTTTTTCTTTCCCCAGCAATATATTAATGCCAACACGCAGAGCATTGTTACATAATCGTCTGGCATTTGTACAAGAAACAAACGAGATGCAACAGAAACATCATAAAATAATTGCACTTTGCTCAGACTCAAACTCTGACGATCTGCTGCAATTTGTCACTTGTGTGTTGTGCGCCTCGGCGACTTTCTCCAGGAGAGGTTTTATGTTAATGGGCTTAATTCCTTTATGTCTATTATAAGGTGATGATGCTCCTTTTTCCATATCTGTCCCTGTGAAATGACTGAACGCCTCAGAAAAGCCTCAGCTGGGTGCAGAATACTCAGTCGGGTAATTTCATTAGGATAACGTGAACGTTTTATTAGCTGTGTACTCCTGTCCCGGCCCGCAGCCAAGTGCTTCGTCTTGTTTTGTTTTCTTTTCTTTTTCCCGGGTCAAGGTATTTGAAAATTGATCACTCTCTCCCGGCGCATCCATCCGGGCCGGTCGACTGGAAATTAAATTCAATTTCTTAATGACAAACGCAGCCCCGCTGCGGAGAGGGTCCCGCATCCACATTTGATGAGTATCTCACTTGGAGGGTCTCAATAAAGGGTCCCAGTAAACAGACTGCAGCCCCTCATGGCCGGGCAGCTCCCCACAGGCTGCTAGTGCTCAGTCACAGCTCTGTGAGATGTCAGGGTTTGGCGCTTATGAAAATTGAACTCCAAACTCGTCTTCACCCACGGCAAAAAATAAGAAAAAACAATAATGAAAGACAAAAAAGAAAACACCAACAGC
>CM055195.1:4250393-4407893 GCA_029224185.1 Karalla daura
ATTTCCTTTATTAAGTTTCACCAACATTCATTCCAAACATTAATTTTATTGCGCTATCAGAGTCATTTCAGGGTTGAGGAATGAAGGAGGGCGAGCGGGGAACAACTCGCTTTCAAGTAGTACGGAGAATTCCCTCCGGACGGCACAGACTGGGACAACCCCCCCCCTCCCCCATCACCACCACCACCTATCACCCCCCCCACCCCCACCCCCCCCCCCCCCCGCCCCCTTCAATTAAAGCCCTCTGTTGTATTTAAAAGCATAAGATGTAATTAGAACATTTAGTTTCATATAAAAACACTTGGATTTCTCCCTCCTCCTACGTGCCTCCATTTAATTACATTCAGCATATCGCAGAGTCCTGACAGGAACACAGAGTTGCTATAGAGATGACCACAGCTGAGCTGGAAATCCTACAGAGTTGTGAGTCTTCACACACACACACACACACACACACACACACACACACACACACACACACACGCTATATGAACCAACAGGCAGTATAGGCCCAGACCGTACTGTACCTTTGCTCTCATTTTGTGCTTGTAAATATGTAAACACGCAGCACATGGCAGCGAAGCAGCAAAACAGGCACGTTGAGCAGTCAGGTGCCAAGATGAGGCCGCAGGAGGTGCACCTTCATCACTGGGAGCCCGAATCCACCCCCACTCCTCCTCACCCCCCCCTCCCTCCTCCCTCCCTCTCTCAGCCTTCCCACCTTCCTCTATCATGCCTGTCTGAGTCCTGCAGCTGAAGATGCTGCCGTAGGGTGTCTTCTTCTTCTTCTTCACAGCTGCCCCCCCTCCTCCTCCTCCTCCACCTCCTCCTCCTCCTCCTCGTCTCGATCGGGGGCTTTGAAGGCAGCGCGGCAGAAATCAATGGCGATGTGATGGCCACTGTCACAGTCATTAGATACCCCGCTCCGATGGAAGAATGGACTGCATTCCCGCTCCTCAATACAGATCAATTATCCCGCGCCGCTCTGAGGAGAAAGTCAACAGGACACCTCGCACACTCTCGTTTTCTGACCTATTTGCCCTTCGTCCTCCATTAAATGAAAACCTGCGAGCAGCTGCTGCACCGAGCCACAATGTTCTTCCAGAGAGGTGTAGCGGTGGTGGCTCAGGTTAGCGGCTGACAGGAGTATTTCATCCAGAAGGAGAGAGAGGGAGAGGGAGAGAGAGAGATCCATGAGTCATAGCAGTGATTTACTTTCCGCTTTACGAATCAATACTTATAATATCCATCCATTGGCAGGCGGCGGAGGAGAAGTCATGGATATTAGGGAGACGGGTCTTTGTGTCGGGCAGAGTACGCGGTGTAAAGCTCGGCTTAGACATGGCTGCTCACGGAGTGCTGAGCAGTCAAAGCACACGAAATAAATAAATAAAGAAACAAACGACAACAACAACACCCGCGTCTGAGGAAATGGACTCCCTCTCCCCCTCCGCTTCGCAGCACTGAGCGACACACTTGACTCCCCGATCTCAAGCAAATGACAGGAAACGCGTGAGCCGGAGTTTCACATTAAAACCCTCTGACAGACGCTCGTGTTTGATGACGCTTAATGAAGAAGATGCGACTGCTCGGAGCGGGGGAAAAAATCTTAAAAGCGTTGAATAAAGGCTGCTAATCATGTCTATGGCGTCTCCTCTGTTTTTCTAAATGAATTTATCCACTTCTCGTATGGTGGATTAGGACTCAAAGCCCAGCAGAATACAACCAGAGGAAGCCTCTCTGCCGCTAAAGCTGAAACATCTAAACTTTGTTCGTGTGATATCAGCACCTCTGAGACATGTCTGGGATCCGCTCTTCAGTTTTTGTGCTTGTGTTTGGATCATTTCAGGGAGATTTGCTGCTGTTTTCATGGTTAATGTGGCGAAAAGTCTGATAGTTTTCTATTTACTGCATTTGATAACAAAAAGGATCAATCTGATCAGTCTGTGCAAGCTTTGATCTGTGTATGTACGAGTTCAAATCTCAGGTGTGACCTCAGACCTTTCTCTCCAATACAATAAACAAACAAAACAGACTCATATGGAGTCAATACTGTATGCTGCATCACAAACACTCAAGTATTTTTCATTTGGAGTTTCTAAAGTTTCTCTCCCTCAACCAATCACAAAGCATCTTTACAATCATGTGATCCAGTGGAGGAGGAGGCCTATGGCAGTTAAGAGGGGTTTTTACAGGAATAAAAGGAAGGGCTGACTGAGTTGAATAAAACAAAGAGATAAAACACAGCAAAATTCTGCGTAATTGAAACACAAAAGATGGATTTTGTCTGTGGTAAGGAGAAATACATATGACATGGATGGAGATGAAAAACTGCGGTCGTGAAAAATCGGAATCTCAATTCTAAGCAAAACCTTTCTGCTCCAGAGTAGCTTCTCCAGTTTCCTAAGACAGTCCAAGAGTCAGAGATGGTGTGAAAGCTGCTTCTCTGACACTTCCAGAAGACTTGACGAGTCTTTGTGCTGCAGGTTGACGTCTTAATAAACAGGATATAAGGCTGGCAAATGTTTTTATTTTCCCCAATAATCCTCAATCACTCCATTTTTTTTATTGCAAGCATTTAGACTGGGACTCTAATGGTGAGCATCAATACACACACACACACACACACACACACACACACACACACACACACAGCAGGGGAGGCTGTGCACCAAAGCATGAAGGCTTTGGATCATTCACCTTATTACAGAATAAATAAAACCATTAAGAGAAGATGTGATTTATAGCAGCAGCACCTGAATCAAAGCGGCTAATGAACGTACAGCGGCTCAAACAGCTGTAACACACACACACACACACACACACACACGTGTGTGTGTGAGCCCCCCCCCCCCCCTCTTCAAACAAACTCCACACAACCTGTCAGAGCGGCTCTGCTCTCTGGGCTGCACGCTGAGCTCTTCCATTACCTCTCACCCGTAGATGAACTAAATTAAAAGTGCGACCTCGTTGCCTCTAAACCAGATGCTCTCTCTCTCTCTCTCTCTCTCTCTCTCTTTCTTTCTCTCGCTACAGCACTTAAACACTTAAACGGCATTCAGTAAATGCATTGAACATGCACGTTACTTCCCTCAGCTTGCCGTGGCCTTGGATTACCCCCCTGAATTAGGCGGAAATGGAAACATGCGACAGGAAAACATCTGTAAGCTATGTTTTTATGTTCAAGCCCGACATCGACCTGATGTTGGCAGTAGATGTAAAGGAAGCAAAAAAAAAACCCAGTTCCAAGGAGCTGAGAGACAGACGTGACGTCTCTGTCGAATCTGTGAACTTGTGATGGCACCAGAGGGGAGGGGGGAGGGGGGAGGAGGAGGGGGGGGTATGGATGGGGGGGGTCACGGTATCATTGGGACACATCTCCATCATCTAAGAGCACGATGCTTGTTCAGAAGTGTGTTCCAGCCCATCTGTTCGAGGCTTCACAGGAAAGAGTGGGAACTTTGATCTGGCGCTGGGAGGAGAGGTCTGGGGGTCGCCGTGGCAAACCCATCAGACGGCCCGCACCAAAGCGCCGACCGCCGCTCTGACATTTCACTGGGTCACGTCACGTCTCCATATTCATGGCCGCACCCAGACAGACCCACTCATGGATTTTGGGGGATTTATATATATATATTTTTTATATGTATATGTATCGAGCCCAAATTTTTCTCCAGTTAATATTAACCGTGATTTATGGATACGATTTAAGATAAACACTTTCATAGTTTATATTTTTAGTTTTGCAGAGATCTATCTAAGTGAACGCTCCTTTAATGTTTCTGTTTTTTTTACGTTAACAGCGAGAGTAGCGCGGATGAGAGCTGTGACAGGAACCACAGCGTACAGTTTTTCTTAACGAGTGAATTTGATGGATGTAATTGTGTTTTCCTTTTAGTAAAACCTTTCCTGAGCGTCTTTCTTTTTCCCCACTCGTGTACGAGCACCTACTATTCCTGCAGCTCGTTAGTGGCTTTTTGACAGCCTGAAGGAAAAGCTGCAATAATAAAAGTTATAATACAAGTCATTTCAGAAATGTGTCTCTCTCTTGGGGTTGTTTTTAAATACATAATCCACAAATATTACTTAATATTGAGAGGATATAAACGCTATTTGAAGGTCAATATACATTCGTACATTTGTGGATAGATATGTGTGAGGCAGCAGAGCCATAAAGACAGTGAATGGGTGAATGGATGACTACATTTCAATGCTGTACAATGATCTGTTCAGTGCCATAAAGCCCTGACAGTGAGCGGGGAGGCCTGTGTCAACACTGAGCGGCAGATAACAAACAAGAGAACGTGAAAGCTGAGGCGGCGGGGAGGGAAGAGTCTGAGCTGCACGCGTACTGGAGGAAACCAGCGGCGTCCCTAAACATCAGTGACCTGCTGGTGATAAAAGGCTTCAAATCGAATAATCTCCAGGAAGGAAAAAAAAGAAGAAACGCGGAGACCGGCAGAATGCAAAATGCCTCCACAGAGTCGTCTCTGGGTCTTTGCTCACAGCCGAGGCCAGAGAGACACGTGTCCCTCCCTCGTCTCCTGGCACAGGGACGAAGAGCAAAGGGAAACAAGCAGAGAGAGGACGTTGTTGAAACAGTTGTGAGACCGGCCCGAGCTGGAGACGCTGGGCCCGGCGACGCAGCTGTGTCAATGACAGACAGACAGCCCCGAGTCTGGTTCACTCACTCTGTCACACGCCAAGGAGACGCATCCTGCCTGACGTCCGGAACGACAGCATCCCAGGCAACAAACTTCATCAGGATCCCCACGCACACACACACACACACATACACACACATACAGAGACGTGTTTTCTCTCTCTACGGGGCGAATCGGCAACAGGCTGTTTGAGCAGGAATCTGCTATGTCAGAGCGCAGATCCGCCCCAGGCCTCGGTGTCTGAGGCCGCAGACTGGGCTTGTAAAGCAAAGTGAGGGATGAGGCTGCAGATATGGGGGGGGGCGGGGGGGTGTTTGGGCCGTTTCAGCCCGGCAGGATTCAGAAAGAGAGAGACACGCCAGCGTCTCCCAGTCTGAGGAGGACAGAGCTGACAGTCTCCTGTCAGTCATGAGGAGCAACTCCTGGACGTGGTGCACAGTCAGTCTGGGTGTGTGCAGGGCAGTAACGCAGCTTCTTTAGCATTCTGAGGATATGATAGCTCCAACTCATCCAGGATGGCTTTCCTCCAGGTTCAGGAGTGTGTTCATGGGAATGTTTGACCGTTCTTCCAGAAGCTCATTAGATGTTGGACAGGAAGATCTGGCTGTCAGCTGCTCAGCTCCACTGAGAGGAACTCTGAACGCTTCAAGAGATGTTGGACGATGCCATGCTCCAAACTCCAACATCATATTAAAACTTATGGTAAATCACTTGATTTTGTCTGCAAGTCAAAACATATGAGCCAATACTTTTGGCAATATAAAGTATATTTATGACAGTACGTAACAGTGTCTCCACCTCAGCCTGTATGAGGCAGTGACAGTTTTGAGCTGGCAGGATAAACATAAATCAGTCTGTCCATCACAGATTTACTTAATGCTCTGTTTTTACTGCTCTCTGTGCAACTTTGTTTCTCCATCCCTCCACTCGGTCTCAGACCACACAGTCTGACCGAGGGTTCACACACTTCACCGTAAAGGCAGGAAACGGTTGCCATCCCTGTGTTGACTACACCATGGTGTTCATGGGAAATGTAGTGTACAGGAGCAGCTCCTGATCCATCACCAGCCAAACTGGCTGCCATGTTTTTATTGATGCCAGCCAAAGTGGATTTTAACCCACATTTGGCAGGTCAGAGCCCTTGCTGTGTGTGTGTGTGTGTGTGTGTGTGTGTGTGTGTGTGTGTGTGTGTGTGTGTGTGAGGAAGAAGCCCCCGTCATCTTCAGCCTGCGACTGTAAGCACCCTTCAAACCATCTTTTACGCCCCGTTGACAAAAATGTGGTTTTGCTGCAAACTTTGTGACGGATTCCAAACATCAAGTTTTTTCACTTAACAAGGTCTCCACTTATGGTGCAACGCTGCATTTATCTTTAGAAACACTGAAACAACACCCGAACCAAGGCCTCCCCACCCACAGGAGAGTCACAACCCTCTATTTGTGCTTGGTTAAACAGCTCCTGGGAAGCCTGAGCCACCCAGTGGAAACAGAAGTCGCCTTTTCTCTGTTAATCAACTATAGAGATCAGCTCCTTGTGGCAGTGACACTGATGGACCAGGGGACAGAAACGCTCCGGTAATTAAGAGGCTTCCACTGACTTTGGTTCAGTCTGACCAAATCCTGGCCTGGTGGAAAGTGCAACGTTTTTTATTTTTATTTTTATTTCTATGAAAGTGATCAAATGGCTGTTTATTAAATCAAAAGAACAAGCCCGCTGGGGGAACTTTCAAGCATCAATTTTCCTCCAAATAGTTTCATAAAAGGTTGCATCTGTTTAAATTAATCCCCCAGCACGGCGAGGGTGTGAATTTGGCCTCAGCATTAGAGGAAGAGACGCGGGGGATGAGTCACAATAAAGTTTTTTCTCTTTCTTATTTAACAGTGGCGTAAACGTCTCTTCTCATACGAACAAACGAGGACAAAAAGTGGTGAAAGCCTCCCAGGAGACTCGGGCAGAGGACATACATTCAGATGATTGTCTCTCTCTCTCTCTCTCTCTGTCTCTCTCTCTCTCTGAAGGCCACGCCGACAACAACTCTCTAAAGTTTTGGGACTTGTCGTGCCGCCTCTGATCCCGTGACATTAACCCCCCCACCCTCCCGCCTGCTCCGCTCTGGGTGTCTGGAGCGGAAGCTAAGATCTCAGGAAGATAACGAAGATCGGTGTGAGCAGGCGGCCGGCGTGCAGCATGCAGCCTGACAGGCTCCGGGAAACATGATGAGGAGTTTGGGTGTGTGTGTATGTGTGTGTGTGCGTCTGTACCTGTGTGTGTGTGTGTGTGAGGGCCTGTTTGTGTCTCTTTGAATATCTGCATGGGTCAGAAAGTGTCCAGAGGAGCCTGGGTGAGCGTGTTATGGTGTGATGTCAGGTCTAATTAGCCAGGCTAGCCTCCGGCTCATTACTCACAGACCACTGGGAGGAGGAAATGGGGAGAGCAGAAGAAGAGGAGGAGGGGGGGGGGGGGGGGGGGGGGGGGGGGTTGAAAAGGCCACATGGGGAGCACTCACTACCATTTTAGCTTCATCTCCACCGCTTCCTCACCGGGAACACGACAAGACTTTGATAAGGGCACACACACACACACACACACACACACACACACACACACACACTAGACTAGATATGAGCCTCCTCACGCCTCCTCACACCACACACCTCTCTCCCAAACTCACAGCTTCCTCTTCACAAAAGAAGAGAAGGGGGCACAAAAAAAAAAGATATTGATGCAAGTTAAAAAGAGATTATGCAGAAGTTAAGGCTGTGCTGTTTCCCTGGAAACATGCGTCGAGGTTGACTAGAGGTGGCTCACCTCCATGATGAAGTGGCTGTCAACAAGATGTATGTGATTAGATACAAAGACGCACCCCCAGGAATTCAGAGATGAGGAGGAAAACGCAGGTTATTTGACATAAGTGCTGCTAAAAGCCTTCATTAAGGTGCAGATCGTTGGGGGAGATATGGTAAATTAGTCAGTGCATCAGAGCTACGCTCATAACTCCACTTCCTGTTTCTGTCCTTGTCCTAGTTCATATGCAACTGGGAAAATGGTTGATGGGAACATGTCACCTCCTCGGCTCCAGGACGCAAATGTGGACCCCGAGCCGGTTCCTCCTGTCCATGTATTCTGAAATATTAAAGACGAGTTAGCACGAGCACGGTCTCGTCGTCTTTCTAAAAACGGACACTATCAGACTAATCTGCCATGGGGCTGCTCTCTTTGTTCTCCTGTGACTGCCTCCTTCGTTTTCTTCAACTTCCTCCTCGTTGTGGAGTCCAACGCCTGCACGGGGCTGGTGGAACAAGCTCACACGTCTGGACCGTTTTCAGTCAGGTTACGCTGGTTTCAAACAGCATCATCTGGCTGTTTCAGAGGAAGTCCAGTCCCAGTCAGACACTTCAGTTGGATTAAGGTCATCATTTCTCAAGCCACATTAAATAATGAATCAACTAGTTCTTGTATAATGGTTTTCATAGCCTGGAATGTTAAACAGACACGTAGGCTAACAGTGATTTTGCATCTAGGACGGCCCAAACAGAGCTATATTTCAACCTGCTAGCCCCAGGATTTTCTAGTCTCCATAACCAGTCAAAGTCAGCCTGCGTTACAAGTCACATTCACCCATTCATGCAGGTGACAGAGGCTCCCACACAGTCAGTCTGCTTTCACCATTCCCTCCTGTTCAGGGTTCAGGATTTTGCTTCGATGTGTCTCTTTAACTCGGCTGGGAATCGAACCGTCGAGCTGCTGATCTATAGACGACCACGCCCCCCCCCCCCCCGAGCCACAGTAAAGAGTCTTATTTGCGACTCAGCGAGGCAGTGTGGCTCTCTGGACGTTAATTCAAGTAAACAGAGGGACACGGGGGAAGTGGGAAACAGCAGCAGGTTAAAGCCGAGGCGTCTGCTCTCGCTCTCCCTCTCAGACCTCCATCTTTCACGACGCCGACCTCTCGGCCCCTGTCAGGCTCGCATTCAGCGAGAGCGCGGGGAAACAAGCCCATTCTCTCCCTTCCTGTCTGCGCTTTTCATCTCATCTGGCGTCCACGCTCTGCCCTTTGGGGTCCCGCAGATCATTTCGTCGTCCGTTCCGGCGCCCGCTCCACCTCCTTCACGGACCGCGGCGAAAAAACGTGTAATGCATCATTCTGCCTGCCGCTAAAACAGCAAAAACAAAGCAACACAAACATCTATCTCGGCCTCTGCTCTCGCCCTCGCTGCTCATTCCTGCTATGAAAGCAAGGACGCGCCTCCGTCCCTCCACAAAAGACCTGTGGAGAGGAGTTTGGAGACCTTCAGTAAATACGTCCCTCATAAAACGTGCAGGTCAAGGTCAAGTGTCGGCTCGCATGAAATAAACTTTATGGCGCTTTAAACACACAGCAGCTTACCAGCCTCTAAATTAAATGTAATTTGCAGGCTGGGTGCGGGTCGTGACTTTTTGCATTCTGTGAGAGGAGGTGATGGCAGCTCTGGCCTCGCCTCTCCAGGCTGTCAGACGGAGGTGTGAAGCCGGTCCATCCATCCGTCCGTCTGTGGATGCAGGACTCCCAGAGTCACAGACCGTGGAACCAGACGAAAGCTGACGTGGACCGCGAGAGCGATCCGTCGCAGATTGCGGCAAACAGCAGAGAGGAAGATGTAAGAAAGCCGCGGATGTCAGGTCGGGTTGGCGGATCGGAGGCGAGGAGCATTTCCAGACAAACGAGGAACACGCGTGTGTCGCTCCTCCTGGTCGGAGGCGTCGCCTCCGATCACCGTCAGACACCGTGGAGACAACGCTCGGGTTTCAGCGACGGATCTCCACAAAATAAAAGCGACGTCTAACAAATGTGGGCCCGCACTGAGGGGCGAGGACGGAGCTACGCTGGTTTCACTGGAATTTCTAATCAGATTTTAGGGACGGTCGAGTCGAAGTGAGGAAACGTCTCCATGAAACTGGAAACCAAAACATCTGGAGAGGGGGTGAAGTTGTACCAGCTTTTCACTGTGATGTTTAGACTTTCTGGGGGTGATGGAAACGCACCTGTTTTCTTCTCATTTGCAAGTGCGGGCAGTGAAATATTAATTACGCGTTTAAAAATCCATTATTTCTGTTTTTGTGTGCGCGGTCTCAACGATCAGGCGCAAACTGATGAATTAGCTCATTCTGAAGTGTGCTCGGCTCTTATTGGGTGTCCTCTCCCCACCGCTAAACAGATTCCTTCTCTCCATATTCCCATCACAGATAACCGATCCCGGCAAAACAACATCTCTAATGAAACCTGGGAGGTTGTAACGTTTACGTCTTGTCTCACAGAGCGAGCTGCCTTGTCTGCCTCGCTCTCCTTTGTCCTCTGTGCAGGAACATCCACATTAATGAATGCCTTGGCGGTTTATGGTGTCCAGTGCTGTAAAGCTCACTGTCTGTCTCCTGGCCAGGCTCGCTCTGACCAGCCTGGACAGTGGGAACCTCCAGTGGAGTCTGATTTACCGCCGCGCTCGGTGTTAGGGAGCTCACGGCCCCGTCGCCCTCCAACATCACACCAGAGGTGTTGCTGCCCGAGAGCCAGAGGCCGACGTCCACTTCTCCTTCACATCCAAACGATTTCAGCCGTTTAACGGCACAACACGCTGCTTTACAGCGGGGCCGTCCACTCATCACTGACCTTAATACTGATCGCTATTGTTTGGAGTAGAGGGAATCGCTGGGGCGCCAGAGGACGGGCGCTATTTTTAGGTAGGTTTTTTGGAGGAATATCAGTTTTAATCATCACAGGAGGGACTGTTAAGAGGAGACACAATGAGGCTGTTTCCTGGCTTTGTGCAGAGGTAAGAGGGAGGCGTGTGAGACGGGCTCAGCATCGTGTTGGGAGGACGTCCCCAGAGGACCTGGACCCGGGGGGTCGTCTGAGGAGGACACCGCGGGCCGCCCCGTGGCTCTGCCATCATGGGGACGACTTGAAGCGGGGACCGTGGTCCCTCCAGCGATTCCCCGGGTCTGTCCACCCAGCAGCTGTGTCCACAACACCACTGTGACGCCTGTCTCGCTCTCTGATGGCCAGACTTCCCCTTCAGCGCTCTTAGTTACAAATCTCCTGCGACTTCTTAAATCCCTTCCCTTCGATATGATTCAGAAATCGAGGCCAGCCACAGCCTTGGGTGGGTTCATTATGTCCAGTGCAGCTCCAGACCGGCCCGACGCACTTTAAGTGAAACCTAAAGGAAAATGTCGTCTGAGACGTGATGACTTCACATGTCACAAGCTGTGTTTCCATCACTGCGCTTTATCTGTGAAATGTGACAAAGTACTATTGCATATGAGTCTGAATCCTCGTCTAGTCTCCACATTCGAAACATTTCTTGTTTCCTTTCATCCAGATCCACAGATTACACTGGATATTTGTGGAGTAAAGTAAAGAAAATCATTTTGCTCCTTGTGTCAAGACTCCTGATCGTGATGTTCATCTTCTCTAATAAACTGGGATCTTTTCTCGCTATTATCACGTGTGTGTGTATTGGACTATTTTTAATGCGGTGATCTTTTCATGAAAACTCCAGAGTGTGATGTATAGGTTGTTTGTGCACGGCGTGTTTTTCTCTCTTGGCAATATGAGGCAGTTTAATTACATTTCTGCATTGATCAAAAGAAAGAGAAAGTGTCAAAATGTCAGCGCAGAAACAAATGTCAGCAAATTCATCTGAACAATGTTGCATTCGCTGCATGAATATTAATCCGCTTCATCTCGGCGTGAGCTGCAGGAAACGGGTCCGTGACGTCTCCTCGCCTCGGCTCTCAGCGCGCTCTGCTCCGAGGAGCCCGAGACGTTTAGATGCTGAACCTGTGATCAATAAACGGCCGTGCAGAGATCAAACAACAACAACAACAACAGCTGGTCGAGGAGAGGCCGTCTCTCAGCAGCACAGCCTGAACGTGCCCGAGCCGACGTGAGCGTTGGAGATGCTCTCTGCGCTCGAACGTTTGAGGGAAATTGAGTTTCTTAAAACTCAGATTCAGCGAACGTACACACAAACACAGGCCGCGCCCCATCATCTCTCCACCAGACTGTGAAATACGCATCCAAATATCCAAATAATAGACCGGAAATTGGAACTGTGGTTTTTTTTCCTAGCTACGGTATATTCTCTGAAGTGTGGAAGTCATCCAAATGTAATTAAAAGTTTACGTGCGTGTATGGCGGGCGTGATAATAGCTAATATCTTTATCGCTGCGATTCATTTCTACCTCCTCCTCCTCCTCCTCCTCCTCCTCCTCCGCCTCCTCCTCCCCTGGATGTCCTCATTTTGAAACTTTCTCCTTCAACCTGGACAGCCCGAGGCGGCCACACCATGCAGATGAGCTCCCCTCACAGTACGTGCCCTCGCAGCCGCATGTGAGGCTGAGCAGACGTGATGCACGCAGTCCCACGTGCAGAAACCAACATTTAATGATCTCTGGGGCAGCGTAATTCCAGCACGCTCTCTCTCTCTCTCTCTCTCTCTCTCTCTCTCTCTCTCTCTCTCTCTCTCTCTCCACCTCCTGCTTCCCTTTTATAAATGATGCACACTCGGGGGCCCCAAACTAAGTCTTAAACTCGAAATGATAAAACAAAAAGACACTAGCCTGCTTCTTTGAGTTTCCTCTCAGGACCGTATCAAAGCGCCAGAGTGAATCAAACCTTGCCAAATCTCTCAGGGTTTTTCTTTTTTTTTTCTTTATCTTTTATTTTTTTTCTTTCTTGAATGAGAGCTTGAAAGAGGAGCAGGGATAAGAGCTGCCAGTCTGAATTCCGGAGATAAGTTTTGACGTTAAGGCTGCATCTACGCACGACGCAATCAAGACTGTGGAGCACGAGGACGAGGCTGGCATTCAGAGCGAGCTGCAGATAAACAGCCGGCCGCTATCCAGGTCAGCGTCTCTGCAGCGGCTCCACACCTGCTCCACCTGCTCCGCCCGCCCGGCTACCTGCAGCCCTGCAGCCCTGCAGCCCCGGCCACACGCCTCTCACTCATCCGACCTGTTCCTCCACATGATTTGCATATAGATCTAAGAGCAAATTAGCCTTTGAAGCTCTCACTTAGTCCCTCCGATCCATTAGACGTGCAGGTGAATCCCTGAATACTTGCTCTTTAACCAGTTATCTGCACATAATAATAAATAGATAATTAAATAAATAAATAAGTCACCACCTCTCTTTTTCTCCTCCTCCTCTCTGTGCTCCCGGGTTTTTCCCCTCTGGCAGTTTTCCCCACAAGGCAACTTTACATATGCAGCACATTTCATCCTTCAAAGTGCTTTACATAAGACTTGGCGACCGAGGGAACCGAATAAATGACATGAAATTAATTAAACAGCGAGGGGACGAGTGGAGGCGGGGGTGGGGCGAGGGGGTGGAGCCGGAGGAAATCAGGAACCGAATGAAGACGAAGGAGAAGTGACAGAAAACATTCAGCTCAAAGCGATCGAATTCTAGAAAACAGTTTGCCAGGGCGTTAATTTATGCCGACCTCGACCTTGTTTTGATGCGAGTGTCTCTTCTTTGAGGTGAGTTTTGTTGCTGTTGTCTGCAGGTCTGAGGCCGGAGCCTCGAGGTGATCGTCTCAGCTGATAACAACCGTCCCTCCGTCGATGTTACGAGCTATAAACGCTTTACAGCGCTCTATTAATGCAGTCACGAGCGGCCCCGTGGACACGTTAACTGTTTACAAGTGTCTTCGGCTACAAAAGGTGATGTGATCAGAGGAGTCAGGTAAAAAAGTAGAAATACTCTGTTACCGCACTGAAGTAGAAGTTTTGGTGATCTATACTTATTTTTCAACCTGCTTATTACTTCTACTCCTTCACATTTCCACACAAGTATCTGTACTTTCTACTCCTTACATGTATAAATGCAACACGTAGAAGTAGAAGTAAAGTAGATGCATGTTTGTGTGAATGAATCATTTATCAATAAAGTCTATTGATAACATGCTTCTGAGGTATGAAGTTTTACACCATTTTAATTCTTATAGACAACTCGTCATAATATCTTCTGCTCCATCAAACACATATTAATGGTCAGTAGTCAACATATGTGGTTATATAGAAATATATAGAGCACTGTAGGCTACACTTTGGTCCTTAGTAGCATTTCTTCCCTTTCATTACTTTTGCTTTTATACTTGAAGTAGTTCAGAAACCAGTACACTTTTAACTTTAACTTGAGTAAAAAGCTGCAGTTGACACTTCAACTTTGACAGAAGTACTTCTAAACCCTAGTATCTATACTTATACTTATACTTAGTAAATGAGGATATGGCCGGATGTGATGGAGTCAAAAGGCGTTAGCTTAGCACAGTGAGACTTGACTCTCAAGATGTTGGGGGGCTGACCAACATCTACAGAGTTCATGTCAAAATACTCCTTCTGGTTTTTAAGTCACTACATGATCTGAGCCCTACGGTACCATCATCACAGGCATGTTACAACTACTACTACTACTACTACTACTACTAGTACTACTACTACTACTACTACTACTCTACACCCAGGTCCCTCAGATCCACTGACAGAGGCCTCCTCCATGTTGCCCTTACTCTAGCCTTAACACCCTTACAAATCCAGACTCAAAACACACTTTTACACTTTCAGTTTTCGAGCTATTTTCTCTTTCTTAGCCTCTGTGTTGTCTTTCAGCACGTCCTATGTACTTTTTATTGCTCTGTGTTATGTTTTTATACTGTGTGTTTCAGTGTTGTCTCTGTTGTCATGTGTATCATCCTTCTACTTCACTGCTGTTTTATCATGTTTTATTGCTCATTTTGCTGTTTTCTCTCAGCCAGACACTGCAGCAGTTTTCACTGTTTTTCTAGAAATTAAAACGACTTGCTCGCTAATTACTACCATCTGATCGCTGTTTTGTTCAGATCTATTGACTCCAACTACTCATCGTGGATCAGCCGGTCGGTGGCTTCATGAACTTTTCTTTTCGAGGGCGTACAGGTCGTGGGAGGCCGCGCGTTGACCTTTCGGAGCGTGCTCGTCCTCCTTAAAAAGCGTCTCGCTGCTCGTTTGACAAACAAAGATGTTTGCCTCGGCGATCATGAACACATCTCTGCTGCCGCAGGTCTGCAGACTGTGGCGGTAATTGCCTTTTGGATGAACCGCTGCGGCATGTGTGTGCGTGCATGCGTGCATGTGTGTGTGTGTGTGTGTCGGTGTGTGTGTGTGTGTGTTTTCCAGCCGCCGCGTGTAATTTCTATCAGCGGTGACAAATTATTACAGAAGCAGCTGCAGATTAATAAGTCACCGCGGTTTGACTTAAAGGAGTCCGTGCGGAGCTGAAGTTTAGATATTTAATTTAACATTCAGCATTTACCTCGCAGCTCGCCCACCACGCCACACACACACACACACACACACACACACACACACGGGCTTGGATGATGGTGAATGTATTTTCAATATGCAATACGTACTTTGCTTCTCTAATTTATAGGCTGTCAATTTTATGAACATTCAGGGGCCCCGAGGCGGAAAAATGGAAGAAGGAGAGTTTAGGAGAGAGTTTCTGGTCCTTAGAGCAGGTACGAGCGGGTTTATGGAGAGTTGAGCTGTTGTTCTGGTCTGATTGGAGTGACTTATTAGCACAGTCAGCAGCAGTTTAACAGAATTAGAGCCTCGTCTGCCTCCCTCTGAGAGTGATAACTCGATTAAATACGAAAACAGCCGGAATAGATGTTTTTTGTTTGTTTAGTTTTTGGGGTTTTTTACACGTTTTTCAGAGTGATTACAGCGTGTTTCACCACCCGACAGGATAAACTTTTCAGCGTGTTGTTATTGTCACCCAGAAATATCCTTGAAAATCATCGTTTTCCTACAGTTTCCTGCATGTTTCCTGGATGCACGGACTATCCGCCTCCTACTAAATGTCTGCAGCTTGTTAAAGTGTTTGAGTGACTCGGCTGGTAGATCCGACCTGGGCCGCTCTCCTGAATCTGACGCTTTCACGCATCATCACTTTCTCACATCGGGAGTCAAATGTAGGTCACGTAAAGTGGACATCACATGTGCGATCGAGCTTTGAGCCTTCGCTTAAAAGAATCCACAGCCCTAGGATGTAGTATTTATTCAGGTTTAGTCAGGTCGATTCCAACATTCAGCAGCTCCAAACCCTCCATGACGTTCGCTCACGTCTGAGCAGAGAAACGCGTCTCCGCAGCAGGACTGAGACGGCGCGGCCTGGTGACTGAGCGGCCGTGTGTGCTCAGCGAACATCCTGCTCCAACTAATTGGTGACGCGGAGGAGCCGAGCGGAGCCGGATCGCTCAGTCCTCCACCCGGAGTCACGCCACGCCAGGGCACCGTCAATCAAAGCCTCCAGCTGCAGGTTCAGCCATCGAAACAACATATTGTGATCTTCTCCGTGAAGAGGAGACTTTTATACCGCCACACCGTAAAAAGAGAGAGAGAGTGGAGATGTGAGACGTGAGGTTTCTCCATCACACCTCGGGCGTTTTTCACGTTTGTTGGCTTTTTAACGTGAGTCACTCCCTCCTCGCTGAGACGGAGCACCGACAGGAGATCGGCTCTAAAAATAAGACGACAACGCTCCATCAGCACATTTCCTCACACACACACAGAGAGAGAGAGAGAGAGAGAGAGAGAGAGAGAGAGAGAGAGAGAGAGAGGAAGAGAGAGCCGGGCAGGACGCTCTGCTCCTCTCGTTGTCTGATACGTTCTCTGGAAGCAGCGTCCGGCGGCACGGGGAAAGGTCGAGAGGAAAGGTCAAACCGGGAGAATAATCGAACATGTGAATCATTCTGGCCGTGTCCTGGTTTATTCTCGGCTATGAATAAATAAATAAATAAAGAAACAGAAAACATGCCCAGAGTGAAAAAGATTCAGCTGCCTTCGCTCCAGCGACCTGTTGCTCGGTGTCAAAATGCAGGATTTAACGTGAGGAAACGCTGTCAGACCAGGGCTAAGAGCTCTGCAGCCTCAGAGAGGAAACAAATACATCCCCCAACTGCTGGACTGGTCTGCATAGCAATAAGTTTGAACTCTTAACACTGCAGTTTCCATAGGAACTAAGTGAGGCGGCTATCGGCTCGCAAGACGGATTGATGAGACACTTTAAGTGCAGAAGCAAGACTATTTATGATGCCGACACAGCCACGAGGCACGGGGAACGATCCGGGCTTTAATTAGGAGGGATTATAACCCGGCTCGGTGAAACATATTGAAATAAGTTCAGATTTTTCATCATGCGAGCCATTTCCACAGCACAAACATCACAAAAATAAACATGGCTGCAGGCGAGGCGCCTAATCTGAGAGGGGAAGGCTTCTCCGTCGGGAGGCAGAGCCAGGCACACGGAGAGGAGCAGACGAGCACGTCTGCTGGGTTTGCGTCTGGGGGAGGGCGTTCATCTGCACCACTCTGGTGCACGAACGTTTGTTTGAGTCGAGTCACTCTTGAAATGGTAAAACTAGCTCTGAAATAAGACTCTGACAACCATGCAGTCGCAGTCACATCACCGTTATATGATAATGCGAATAGTGGCATCGATTGGTGTTATATTTGTGGCTAATTTGTGGTGGTTTCATGCCTCTGGTCTGCCTCCGAGGATGGAGATGCTGCCTGTGGGCTCTGGTCCAGACTGAGACGTCTCCGCTGGGTTTGACAGATAACTCTGAGGACGACGTCTCGTTGAGACGTTCAAGGACCTTAAACTGATATTGATGCCACCGTGAAGAACGTCCCGGGACAGTTTGCCACTATTTTTCCTCGTCTTCTGGCTGAGCCTGACGCACTGTGACAGCCAGACAAAAGCCCTCGCACAGGAGTTAAAAAAATAATAAGAATAAAATAAAAAACACTCGACTCAGCAAAAGGCTTCTGACCGGATCTTAATGACCAGTGTTTCACGGTGCGAAGCACAAAGAGCAACACAGAGAGGATTGATTAGGTGGACAATGATCATCAGTCATTATAGTAAACATCCACTCTCCGAACTTTTCATTGGATCCAAGCCTAGGTCTCCAGTCCAGTCCATCACACACACACACACACACACACACACACACACACACACACACACACACACACGCCTTCCACTCTCTCCTTGGGCCAATATACGCTTCGTTCACACTGCAAAACTGACCGAATCCTGACTTTTTGGCCCACATTTGACCCTTAATGGACGTTTTAAGGACCCAGGGCGCTTTCATATACTTTTGTACATTTGCTTTTTTTTTCTTCTATATTATGCGTTGCACAACAACCAAAGATGCAGAGTAAAACTCTTGAGTTTTGAACGATTTTCAATGCGACCTCAGACCTTAATGGATGAGTTGTAGCAGCTCGGTCCAGCTGGGGTCGGGGGTGTCGCCCCCTACTGAGCAGATCATGCAAAAACAATCTGATACATTCACCAAAGAACACACATCTATTTTTTCATCAGACAGCATCCAACTCAGCTTATTGTCTGTTTCTGATTGACAATTTGTTTTCTACTAATCCACAAATGTCAGAATGTGAACTCGGAAAACCAAGATGGCCGACATGAATGAAGACGTCTCGTCTGTTTATCGTCTTTTATTCCGAACTATTTAAGAAATACAAAGAATAAGAAAACGCTCAAGTCCAACGCTGCACTTCCTATCCGTTATTTTGTCCTCAAATCCAACAAGAGAAACTTTCAGGAGCTGCTTACACATCTACCTGCCTGAAACAAACAACAAAAAAATGTAAAAATAAAAATAAAAACAAACATCGGCCGCATTATTCACCCGAACCCCGCCCCCTCCTGCGTCCTGAAGACAACCCATGTAATGACATATGTCACTAATGGAGCGAGCATCCTGCGCAGCAGCAAATAAAAGCAGACAGGATTAATTGCAGGCTGCCGCGCTGACCTTTTCTCTTTGATAAATCATAAAGCCTAAGAGGCTGCCGCCAGCCTCAGAGATGGGAAATACGCAGCTTTGAGAAATGATCTTAGATCTCAGAGCCGTATCGACCCGGCCGGGTCTCTGCTTCCAGCACACACACACACACACACACACATAGATTGTGGATGCCTTGTGATATTATTCGGCCTCTCTCCACTCAGAATGGGACAGAGACACACCCGGCACTTTATTGTCTGAGGAGAAGTCAAATTCCTATTTCATCACTCGGTAAAGAGACGCGATCCCGCGGTGCTCAATTAAGCTCCGACAAGAGGAGCCACACAAGTCTCTGGACTGTGAATAATGCAGGCAGTCATTAAGCTCTTTTTCTGGTTCATTCTGAGAGGAGAAACTACATTTCACAGAGTAAGTGAGACAGTGTCGGGGCCCAGACGTCCCAGGTCTGTGAATGGAAGGTAAATGGGAGGACGCTCGACAGTCGCACAGAGCGTGAAGCTAAAGACGAGTCGTTGTGAGGGTGAAACCGGAGGTTACGTCATCATGGAGCAGTTAGAGTGTTAGCCCAGGAGTTAGCCCCTCGGCTAACGCTGGCATATTCACAGTATTGTTCATTAATGTCAGTATAAAAATATAGAAATAAATACATAACTAAATGTATTAACTGTCTGGGATCTAAGGATCTCTTCTTGTTTTATGTAGTTTTTTAAATTCCAAGAAAACTTTGAAAACTTCCAGTCTGGGTTCTACTTTCCAGCACTGAGGCGGCTCTCCTCAAAGTTACAGATGTCCTTTAATGAAGGCAGATGCAGGGATGTGTGCAGCTCTTCTACTATTTCTGATTATACCTCTGATGCAGTCAACTCCTCTTTTGGACAGACTGAGGAGACGGGAGGTCACATCTGGCATCGCTCTCAGCTGGTCTGCGTCCTTCCTGTCAAACAGGAAGTTCCATGTCCTCGTCCGGCATTAAACGCCGTACAACACGAGGACATCTGTCTGTCGAACGAGCCATTAAATCTCATTTACAACCAACATAAAAAGCAAAGTTTTACGTCCAGCGATGTGTGTTTTTTCATCTGAGGCGGAGACAGACGTGCTGATCAGCAAACACTAGGTCAGAGCCGCGTCGGTGCGAGGCGTTCCCTCTTCCTGGTTTCCTGGAAATACAATCAATTATTTCTGCGACACGCTGGAATAATCTCACGCTGTTGAGTAAACAAAGGGAGACAGAAGTAGGAGCCGTCTGAGGATGAAGCCAACCAACAGGACTACGGAGCAGAAACATCTGCAAATAAGAAGATGAGTGGAAACCGTTGTATTTCACATTCAGGGTCAGGGACTCTTTTTGTTTTTTCAGTCGTAACCGTGATTATCTATAAGTGACATAACAGCGCTCATCAGCAGCTGACGCTGATCTGGTTTGACATGCATCTTCCAGACGTCAGATCTTCTCCGAGACGGTTTATTCGTCTCTGGGAAAAGCTTCCGATCATGGAAATCAACACCCGAGCTTAATTCAATCAACGAGGCGGCGGAAACACAAGCAGGAAACCAGTCAGCCCGACGGGAAATCCATAGAAAACACAAAATCACACACACACACACACACACACACACACACACACACACACACACACACACACACACACACACACGGTGCTGATAATTACAGCAAGGCTGTAATTAGCAGTGTCACTATGGGTGCAGCGAGAGCATCGGTGCAGGTGAGTAAAACGCTTTTCCAACCAATGGGATTAATAAACAATGCTGGGAAAACACGCCCACGCAGACACACGGGGAGAGGAGCCAGAGCAGACGCACTCACCAGCATCTCCATCCAGAGAGGAGAGAGCTGAGAGGAGGCGCAGAGGCAGAAACACAGCGAGGGAGAAGACGAGGAGAGGAAAAGAGTGTTAGATAATCTGTCTTTTCCCCAGAGTTCATTTCTTATTATTTTTAAGCGTTCGACTTCACTCTGTAATCTCCAATCAAGCAACAATAACAACAATCCTATTTCTGCTGAGATTATCTGGCTGCATGGACGGATGACTCCGCTCTTCTCGAGCTCCTTTTTCCTCAGATTTAGTGTTTTAATCTCGTCTCTAGACAAGCCAGTGTGTGAGAGTTTACACGCACCTGCTTCTCTTTACTTTGCTGTTCAAACACGTACAATATGTTTAACGACAGGTAGAGAACCTGCTGCACAGACGTGCCAGGTCACCTCTACCTCTCTCTCCCTCTCTCCCTCTCTTTCTCTCTCTCTCTCTCTCTCTCTCTCTCTCTCTCTCTCTCTGTCTCTCATCCTGAAGGTTAGATCTGGGAGGGTGATGACCGGGAGTCATTTTGTAATGAGTTCATCATCTTGTATATGGCCTGAATATTCCATTATGCCTCTAAAATGATGTGAAACCAGGAGGCTCACGGCAATTATCCAAACAAGCCCGCTCCATTTCCTCAATCTAAAAATAAGATGAAAAAAAAAAAACAGGAAAAAAAAAGCCCAAAGCTGAAAGCTCTGTCGCCGGCGTTGACACCCATCCTCTGCAGAACATCGACGCCACGCTCTGTAAACTCCAAGAAATGGACCGAGATACAACCGGACATGCAGCAAATGATTACTTTTACAGTCGATTATTCTCTCGATTAGTTGTCAGGCCTATAAAATGTCATAAAAAGTGGTCGATCTGTGTTTCTGAAGAGCCAGGACGAAGTACCTTGTTTTGTCCACACCTCAAAGAGCTTCAGTCTGCTGTCACAGAGGACTGAAGAAACCAGAAAGTATCCACATTTAACAAGCCTGCACGAGAGGATTTTGACTTTTATCAATCCCCAAAACAGTGAGAACATCACAGCTCGTTGGCTTTCATTGGAAAGCGTGTAGCTCCAACCAGACCTGACGCCTGGCAGTAAACCTGCTCGCTCTATGAAACAAGACTTTGTGGAACTCGTTCAGTTTTTCAACAGTTTTGGAGGAAATAAAGTCATTACGTCCAGTTAGGGCGGAGCTTGGACGGCTGATGTACCGCTATTGACCTGCTTCTGTCCGGGCTGCAGATCCTTCTGTGTACCAGAGTCTATGTGGTTACATCAGACGAGTCTTTGCATTTAAATGGCGCTCTTTAATCTGCGGCCGGGGAGCAGTGAACGCAGTGGACTCTCACGCACGGAGGCTCAAACAACTTTTTCTGGAAACGATCGATTTCGACTCTGCAGAGAGGATCGACTACGTGTCATGTGCTCGGTCATTCGTGCACCGAGCGTCAGAGACGTGGGGATGGGGTGTTGAATGTTTAGCGTGAGCGGCGTGCCACATGCTGACACGCAGATAGAAGGCGTCTCGGGCGCGGAGGACGACAGGATTAAGAAGTAACACCGCCCTCACATCTGCAGCTCGCTGCACTGCTGCACAGCTCACAGGAGGACCGCGCAGGAACGTGCAAAAAAGACAACAAGAAAATAAGTGAAATAAGACGAGGAGTCTGCAGCCAGGCGGTCGGCCGGAGTCGGCACAGACGTCCCTCCAGCTAAATGTTAATGTCAGCGCTCTGTCGAGGCCCGGCGCTGACACGCATCCTGCAGGAAAAGTGACAATTAGTGATGTAAGCCTCTGTCTTCTCCTCCTTCTGAGAGGAGGAGAATAAGCTAGATTCTAGGGGTGGCCTCAAACCTGCCAGGTGAGCACATGTTCCTCTAGTGTTTTATTGTTGTTTCTCTTTGGATGCTTTTATATGTAGATGTTTTTAGCTTTTATATGTAGATGTTTTTCTGTCTGTCTCATTCATGTCTGCCATGTCTATCTGTTTAAACTGTCTGAATCATCATATTCTTACACAATAAACCTTGTGAATCTTGAGCCAGAACAGGGAGCGTTTAACCCCAAAGATCGGATCGTTTTGGCCTCAGAAGAACATAATCGACTGCTGCTCCACACAGCTACCAGAGGCGTAGTCACGTTAAGCCGGGCTGAGACTGATCAATCATTGCTCACGAGTGTCGGATCCTTTCCACATGTTGCAAACTGGTGGTTTCTGAAAGCCAGGAAATCACTCTCCTACTGAGCTAAGATGTTTCGTTTAGTTTTGCGGCCCACATTGGTGAGTACAGAAACATGTCGAGAGCCACACAAAATTGTAGCGTGTGGCTCTGGAGAAATCTTATATACACTTATGTACATAAAAAAAAAAGCACTTGAAAATATCAGACCAGGACTGGTTTAATTTGGCCCAGGGTTCCCTCAGCTGATTTGCATTTCGAGCAGACTGGGGACTGGGGACCAGTACCAGGGATGAACTGAGGATGAACTGAGTGAGTTGGTGTCTAGAATATACCGAGCATCCCAGTCGCTGTCACTCTCTGACAATGACAAGTGCTTTTCCCAAGCTTCTTTTAAGTGACGGGGTGAAGTTGGACTACGTGAAGTAAAAATATCAACAAATCGTGAAGTAAATCTGAGTATGTTGTGACAAAGTCATAGACAGCTGCTACACACAATGTGTGTGTGTGTGTGTGTATGTGTGTGTGTGTTACGGGTGAGATCTCTGACCTGTAGATAACAGAAGAAGTGTGAATCTGACAGTGTATATCTGCCCTTCAGCTGAGCAACGGTAGCAAAAGTCTCATTGAGATAAAGGTCCCCACCGGTGACGACACCCTTGTTCAGCCAGAGGAGGAGAGTGTTATCAGACAGAGAGGAGGCAGGTTAAACGATTTCCTCATTCGACTTTTAAAGCGCTTGTTAACTATGAAATTATTTCCAGCAATGAACTTTAGATGAGGGCAGGCATAGAGCTTCTTTTGACATGGTTCACAGCCGGGTTCTCTTCTCATTGAGAGCTCTGCTCTGAACGCTCGGTTTTACCACCTTGCCCTTAAAATGCTAACGAGCCCCGACATGCCCCGCCCACCTCTGCCTGCCAGGTAGAAGACAGCATCATGTGACCATGGCAACGGATGAGTAGGGGAGAGAAATGGCTGCTGGACAATAAACTGTGGCGTAACCCGGAGTACCAGGGGCACATGAAAATCGCCTTTTTGTTCCATCCAACCACAGAGCAGTCGACACTGTAGGATGGCTGAGGTGTAGGGAGAGGGGCGGGGCTATGCAAATCAACCACCTTGTCACGTGACAAGGAGAGACGAATCAAAGCGGCTCATTCACAGACACACATCTCCTGCAGTCTGCTGCAGTCTACTAAACACTGAAAAAGGCAATCCGGATACACAAACACACACTCTCAAGCAATGAGAAATAGTGAGTTCTGCATAATGTGTGACCTTTAAATAACAGAAACGCTTACAAAGTAAACAAGGTGAATCCTACCACCATGGAGCCTTCCTCTCTGAGGAATCAGAACAGGATGCAATCTGCACCTCCGGCTTCAGGAGGAGTCGTTCACCCGATCTGATTCCTCTACCTCTGGCCTCGGTCAGACTGTAAATTAAGGGCCCGGCCGCCGCTCGTGCCTCCCACGCTCGGGGTCCAGACTCAGACGCCGGCCCCCGGAGCAGCTCCGAGAGCGGGCCCCGCAGCACCGCGCAGTAAATAACCGGCATAAAGGTGTCGTCCGGAGACAACCCCCAGACACCAGGCCATTTAATGTTAATAGGAAAGCATCGGTTACCAGATTCTAAATAATAGCTCACAGTCACCGTGGCCAAGGATGGGTACCGCGGGCGCAGGAATTTATGGAGTTAGCAAATTGCTTTTCTATCCCCCATTCTTCCCCCATTTGTCCACTTTGCCATCTCTCAGCCCGGGTCGGAGATGATGGAGAGGTGCAGGCGGGATGATGCAGCCCGGCTGACTGAGCACAGCTGTCCTGCGGCCACGGAGCCGGGATGACGACGCTCCGAGGTGTACAACAACTATCCGTCCATCTGGGTCTCAGGAGGAGCTGCCACTTGACAGGGCACTGGGATATTTTTATTCCAGCAGGGCCCGGGGTGTTTGCTCGCTACCACAGGCTCCTCTTTTTTTCGTGCTGGACAGGGATTGTGGATGCAGCAGCAGCAGCTCTGTGGTCAGACGAGCTGAAAGGAGGTTGTGAACAGGAGGGAAACAGGAAACTGGTTTTGTCTGTTCATTGTGGGGGGGGTTCAATCGCTGCTCCGAGCAGGACTGTGCTGCGTTTTTTTTGCGATTTTTGGATTTAATTATATGACTAAATGTTTTGTATCATCCCTCTGTCCTTTTTTTTCCGTCCAGGCACATATAGGATGGAGGCGTGAGAGGATACACACACACACACACACCATTTACTTTCACACAATTTAGTCTCCAATCGACCTTATCGTGCATGCTCTTGCATGGACTATGGGAGGAAAGCAGAGAACCTGAGAGGACACAAAGAGATAGAGCTGCAACAGTAAATCACTAAATGGACTATTAACTTTGTAGATTTTACGAAATTGATTCAAAATTCTTCAATCTCGGCTTCTTAAATGTGAATATATTTGCTGTCTTTAGTCTCAATGACAGAGAGTTGACGTTTTTTGGGTTACAGTGGCATTAATGTTACATTCAGTCAATCATCCTGCACTATCCTCCTCATCATCATCCTTACAGGGATGAAAGTAGAGAGGCGTGGGTACCAGCTGAGAGGATGCAGCAGGATAAGGTTCGAGGTCCACTATGAAATAAATTCCAGACAAAAGAAAGCGGCATTGCTCACTAACAAGACATTCCTCTCCTTGTGCAAGCTCCGGGACCAAAATAGGACGACGCCACTGCCAATATTTCTAATTAACAAAACACAGGAAAAGAACAAAACGAGCTGTGCACCAGTGTTTCTCCTCATACCACTTGACTCCTCCACCCAACGTGCAGAGATTACAAACTCCAGACTCAGACAGAGTTGTTTCAACCCTCAGCTGGAACAACACTCTACATCCATAACTCAAACAGGGACCGTACGCATGTTTCCCGAGCCGTCTCCAGCTGTGGATCTGAAGCTTAAGCACAGATTTACAGCCGCGTGGTGGCAAAGCATAAAACACAGTTCCCCAATTAGCCGTAATGAAGACTCGAGTGTGGCTTTTTATCTTTGCGTTTTGGACAACAAACACGGGTCAGGAGACACCGAGGGAATAAGTTATGAGAAGCTTCGGGGTTTTTTTTGTTTCGTAAGAATCAATTTGTTCTTGGCCGCCGTCCCCTCGCAGGATGTGTTGACAATGAGAAACTCGTCGTGTCGTTAACTGACCAGGCGACCAGACGAGGAGGAGGAGGAGGAGGAGGAGGAGAACGGCCCTGAGGGGAGAGGTGAGACCACGTCCAGAGAGGGACAGACCTCCTCAGGTGGTCCCCACTGAGGCCAGGGGGACAGTTTACTCATCACGTATGTGTCGTATGTAAACATGTCGTCTTTATGGGTCCGGTCGGACGCGTCCTCCGCTCTCTGCTGCTCACACTCACAAATTACAACATCAAACTAATACGAGATGAAACGACACAACACACGAGTTTCTCACTGAACCTCATTAACACTTCACGGGACCCAAACTCAGTGGATTAACAAGTACTTTGTAGTCTGGTTGGGAGTAGAGAGGGGTTTTTTTTATTATTATTTATTTACTTACTTACTTCACGCTGCGCTCCAGAGACAGAGGGAACATAACGTTAGCTCAGCAGTGGCAGCATGGTGGATTAGTGGACATGGCCCCCGGATCAAAACCCGCTCTGACCAAACTCTATTAAACTCTATTAATACTTCTATGCGTCCTCTTAACTAGTACTTACACTACTGCACTTTCATCCCTGTAATCATGAATGTCACACCATGGTCGCTCTTGTATTGTAACTTGAAGCCTCTTTGGATAAAAGCTTCGTCTAAATGTGACATTAGTTTAACGGTTGACGACTTTCTAGATTAATAGTTGTTCTGTTTAGAAAATGATGCGTCTTGTGATCTTTGCTTCACAAAGATCTGAGGTCTTTCAATGAACTTAATTTTGTTCTCACCTCAATGATGTTCAATTTTCTGACTAAAGGAACCAGAAAATATTCACTTTTAAGAAGCTGAGATCAGATCATTCTGACCAGATTTCTTAAAATAGACTTAAAGTTAATGATGCTTAAAACAGTTGCTTTTATTAGTTGATCAACAGTTGTAGCTCTATGTAACATAGAATATTCAATGAGGAATCTACAGTCTAACCTGGACCAAAACCTTTTAAGCACTGCCACCTAACCTCTTGAGCCTCACCTTTCTAATAGAATAGAATAGAATAGAAAATGCATTAAATCATCCAGTAAGGGAAGTTTAATATCACATTTAACATCATAATAATAATACCGCTGTCTCCCCTTGACTAGCACTTACACTACTTCACTCTATATTGTATAGAGATGTAGTGCACTCTATATTACAACACTACAGCCTCTGTTATGATGTAGCTTTCATGTTTTTCCCCCTCTGTGCATCAATAAAACCCCTGAACATGCTTATATATGACATATAATATGACATATTATATGACATATAACATACATGGAACAGGTAAATAGGGATCGAATACTGAAGGATGTGTAAATATACTCCAGGTAGTTACAAAAACAGGCATGTTGAGGTTGACTGGAGAGAACAGAGAGAGTGAACAGTGTGTGTGTGTGTGTGTGTGTGTGTGTGTGTGTGTGTGTGTGTGTGTGTGTGTGTGTGTCCAGGGTGTGAGATGATGGAGTGACACAACACTCAGATCCCAGTGGAAACATGGAGCCTTATTGCTGATCATATCTGTGTAAAGAGGAGACGATGTCCAGACAAACACCACAGAGACATTGAGGGGATGCATCCATCCTGCTGCTGGTGCTACATCCATCCTGGTGCTGGTGGTGCATCCAACCTGGTGCTACATCCATCCTGGTCCTGATGCTGGTGCTACATCCATCCTGGTCCTGATGCTGGTGCTACATCCATCCTGGTCCTGATGCTGGGGCTACATCCATTCTGGTCCTGATTCTGGTGGTGCATCCATCCTGGTGCTGGGGCTACATCCATCCTGGTGCTGGGGCTACATCCATCCTTGGTCCAACCAATCAGGTTTACATGGACATGGAGGCTTCTCTGGGGTCGAGCCCGGGGTCGTCTGAGATTCAATCACCCGGGGGCGCTTTGAGCGGAGGAGGTCACTATCTGGAAACTCATCAATCCTCCGAGAGGAAAACCTCAGAGCGGCCTAATCACTCATGGCGGCGGCGTGCGCTGAGCGCGTGTGAGCGGCCGTCACCTTCTCGCTGTAAACAAAGCGACGGAGCCACGTGACGTCACGACAGCGGTCGGTAGGTTGCTAATCCTTAACGCTCGGCTAGCGCTACCCAGCACCCGGGGCAGACTCTAACACGGGATGACATTTTCAGATCGCTTTCCTGAATCCTGAATTAAACAAAAAAAAAAAAAAAAAACAGAGGAGGTGGAGGGAAGGGGGAGAGAAAAACATGCCCGAGACAATCTTTAACACAGCTTAACACACACACACACACACACACATAACAGCATAAATAATGTAATCCTAAAATACAAGAACGTGCTTGGAAATTCAACAAAAACCAGCCTCCAACTGTTGAGGGATAACCCAAACCCGAGGGTCGGCTGATTCCCGGGGAGAACTAGGAACAACTAGCTTCACATGCAAGATGTCGCGTGTTGTCTGAAGTTAAACTCTCGGCTGAGAGACGGAGTCATTAAGAGGCGATCCAGGCGGCTGAAAACCGGCTAAACGGCTAGAAGGAGCTCAACGAGGGGAGTGGAGAGGACACGGCTTCAAAGCGTGTGGCTTTCATTAGCGTGTGAAACAGTAAATCCACAGAAACTGATAGTTAAAGGAATTAGACACACGTAAAGCGTGGAGGTAATAGAGGGACGTGCTAACAGCTCGCCCAAGGCGTCGAAACAGAAAAAAACGTGTGAATGACAGAGTTGTAAGTGAGGCGACGTAGTGGACGATAGAAGAAACATTGGCTTTAATTAAATTTATGGTAACACTTCCAAAAAATGGGCCACAATGAACCGTAAAGTAGCTATTACCTGAAACTTAAGTAAAGGCTGTTAATTACGTATGTGTCTAATTGGCTCAAGTTAATGGTTTTTCCACTCTTATTTGAGTATTACTTAATTGCTTAATAACTACAAGTTGTCATTAAAACAAATGTCAAAGAGTCTATTGGAGTCCATGTTGGATGTGTGGTTGAGCACATTGATAGTGAAGTAATGCATAACTGTTAGTGTTACTGAGCTAATCCACAGTAAACTGTGAGGCATAAATAGTTTGGGCTGGACGAGAGACGGGCGTAGTTGATGGATGGTTTCAATCTGCTTTGCACCCAAAGTATAACCGGTTAACGTCAGATAAGGATAAATGGTTTAGCCACAGTCTGCGCGGGGATCAATAACTTTCTCGGAAACCAAAAAAAAGCGAGGACGTGTGTGAGGTTTAAGTGGTTGCAGCGTGCGGTCGGCTGGTTGGTGTTAACTCCGAGGCTGTGGAGCGTTTCTGGAGACTCGCTGCTTTATAATTAACAGCCCGGGACGGGAAATCAGATGAACACGCGGTTTGTCCCTCTGACAGGTCTGCATCTCGGCCTTAACGCCATCTGATGCCTGTGATGGGGGGGTGGAGGGGGGAGGGGCTGTCATCCCCGGGGAAAATAGAAGACGTTGAAGCGGGCTGAAGCTGTAGCTCTGAATCTACGTTCTCCAAAAGCCGGCCGGAGGGGAGGGAAGAGAGAGCGTTGAAAATGCATAACATGAAAACATGACCAGGAGGCATGTAGATGGAGAGGGGCGACGGCGGTGGAACATCTCGTAATCCTTTTAGCGTCTTCCACAATCATGTTTCACAACTGCGAGGAACCTGAAGGAGACGCGGCTTCCTCGGACGCAAAGAGCAACACGACACGCTGGTTACTGACCATTATTAAACCCTCCATCTGCAGAATCGACTGTTTGGACAGTTTGGAGCAGAGTTTCAGATAAAGGAGAAAACAAGGCAGATCCTCTGGCTCTCTCAGCCCAGGTGCAGGAGGATCTCTGTGGGGGAGAACGAGTGGAGGCCACTTTAACATGAATGCAGATTGATAGCGCTGAGAGAGCGTCCACAGAGAGAGGCAACATAAAAAGATGTTTCCCTGTGAGGGACGACACCCCCCTCCCCCTACACCCCTTTTGGGAAGGAAACATTATTCACATCTTTTTTTTCTTTTCTTTTCTCTTCTTTTTGGACCAAAATAAACCATTTAAAGCGTCCACGCAGTCCTTCAATTTCATCCCCGGACTGAGCCATGAACGCAAAGAATTACCAGGCTTTATGATCAAAGATGAAAGAATAGAAAGAAGCCGGCCTGGTAAGCAAGAGAGAGAGAGGGAGAGAGGGAGAGAGAGAGGGAGGGAGGGAGGGAGGGAGGGAGAGAGAGAGATGGCTTTTGATGTTCACAACCAAGAGGATTCATATTTCATGAAGGGAGTTTTTGGTTTCGGATGTGATTGATTCCTCAAAAAAGGAACATTCAGTCAACATTTGGACACGTCTTCAACAATATGGACTGGACAAAATTAGGGAAATTGAAATTTATAATGGCGTGAATGTTTGTTTTTTGGGGGTATTTATTTTTCTGGGGTCAAGTTTGCAGCCGCATGACGCAAAAGCAAGAAAATCTGAAACTTTGATGTTTATCTGACAGACAGGTGTCAATCAGGTCGGACGGACACAACTTGATTGATCCCTCAGGGAAATTCAAGCATCAAGGTGTGAGTGCAAACTTTAATGATGGACGCTGTTTGGGATTCAGCTCCACACTAGCAGGGATTACACCTCCAGCCTCATACATTTACCGAAACCATCCCCTCAACATCATCAACAAGAGGAAGAGGAGGAAGAAGAGGGGGAAACACACGGTCCTGGCTCTTATAAAGCTCCCACCGTGAAATTGTGACCATAATTACCAAACATCAACAACAGAGTTCAAATCCGGCTCAAACGCCTCTCAGCCAGCCATCACACCCAGTCTCCACCCATGCAAACTCAGGGGAAGAAACACGCTTAAAAAAAGAAAAGAAAATAATAAAAAAAAAGCTCTTCTTTTCCTGCGGACTCGTGCGAGGAAACTTGCACGAATAAAGATGCAGCGCGATCCCACTCCATCCCCTCTCCTCTCTCCCCTCTCCTCTCTCCTCTCTCTCCTCTTTCTCTCCCCTCTCCTCTACTCTCTCTCCTCTCTCTCCTCTCCTCTCTCCTCTCTTATCTCTTCCAGCCAATTTGTGAATGGGAATAACTGCGCACGGAGTGTTGCATGTGCAGCATCAAGCAGAAAACACACACACACGCACACATACACACAGAGACGGAGAGGAGCTGGGTCTGAACCCCATCACCTCCTCCTCTAGCACCTCCTCTACAACCATCCATCCCTCCATCTATCCACCACGCGGAGGTTGGAGGCAGCTCCGGCTGCAACATCTGACGCTCAGTATCCGAACTTGCAGCCCAACATCCAGCCCCGACATCCTCCGGACTGACCCGCCGGAGCTTCCTCTCCTCCTTTTTATTTCTCCCTCTCTCTCTCTCCCCCTCTCTCTCTCTTTTAGGAACAGAGTGACACCACGCATCTGCGGGTCTGTCTTACCTCGGTGCGGTGGCCCCTGAGCGGAGGACGAGGCTCAGAGGAGTTGGTGTGAGATCTACTCCCGAGGACGATGCAGCGCAGACATGAGCGGAGGGAAAAGTGACGAGAGGAGAGAGAGGAGAGGAAGAGGAGGAGGAGGAGGAGGAGGAGGAGGAGGAGGCGGCGCAGCGGAGTCTGAGTCTCTGACATCAGCGAGCTGCTGCTCTTAAAGGTGGCTCACACACACACATACACACACACACGGACTCACACACACACACACACACACTTCATGCTGAAGCATCTCTACGAACGCCACTCCGGGAGTGAGGACGGAGGACGGAGTCAGATGCTGAGAGGGAAACTTGCGCGGTGCGTAATGATGAAGGAGGAGGAGCAGGAGGAGGAGGATGGAGAAAGAGGAGGATTTGGAGGAGGTTCGGGATGGAGTTGGGAGAGGACAAGAATGAGGAAGTGCAGGGTGGAGGGGGAACAGGGGTGATAGGAGGAGGTGCAGGATGGAGGATGAGAAGAAAGTACAGGAAGGAGGAAAAGATAGAGGATTTATGAGGAGGTGTAGGATGGGGACAGAAGAGTAAGAGGAGGAGGTGCAGGATGAAAGAGGAGGTACAGGGGGATGAGGAGGAGGTGTAGGATAAAGAGAAGATGCATGAAAGGAGGAGGTGCAAGAAGGAGGAGGAGAGGATACAGGATGAAAGAGGAAGTATGGGGAAGAGGAGGAGATGCATGATGAATGAGGAGGTACAGGGGATAATAAGGAGGTGCAGGATGACGGAAGAGGAGGAAGTGCAGGATAGAGGAGTAGGAAGAGGAGGTGAAAATAAAGGATAAATAGAAGGAAGTGTGTGATAGAAGGATGGTGGAGACGGAGGATGAAGAAGGAGGAGGAGGAGGTGCAGATTGAAAAGAGGAAGGAGGTACAGAATGAAGGAGGGGGGGATGAGGAGGAGCAGGATGAAAGAAGAGAAGGATGAGGATGTGCAGGATGGAGAAAGAGCGGGATGAGGAGGTGGTGGCTGGAGGAAGTGCAGGAGAGAGGAGGAGAAGGCAGAGGGTGAAGAGGACAAGGTGCAGGACGTACAAGGAGGAGGTGCAAGATAGAGAAGAGGAAAAGGTGGACGAGAAGGAGGTCTTGGATGAAAGAGGAAGAAGGAGGAAAACTGAGAAGGAGCATCGGGGTGAGGAGGTGCAGGATGAAGAAGGGGGCACAGGAAGCAGGAGGATGTACAGGGGGATGAAGAGGAGGTGCAGGATGAAGGCGAGGGGAAGAGAAGGAGGCCTGGGCGGTGGAGCAGGAGGAGAAAGAGGAGAATAAGACAGATGAAGAGGAAGATGGAGGCAGAAGAGGAGGCGCAGTAGTGAGAAAGAGGGGGATGAGGAGGTGCAGGATGGAGGACAATAAGGTGCAGGAGGAAGAGGAGCAGCAGAGGCATGCACCTCCTGCATGTTTACAGTGAAGCTGTGGCGTCCATCTTTGTTCAGCTCCTGGTTTAATCATTTCATAAAAGAGAACAAACTTTATTGCTGCTTCATCTTATAGAGAATCCATGTCTCAGACAGACAAATAAAGCAAATTATAAAGAAATGTTTTTGTTCTTTTTTCCTATCGATTGTCTCTCTGCTCATAGTTACGTTTAGTCATTTCACACATGCTTTTATATCCACAGGGCAAGTTACATAGCGGATGTTTTTGAACGTGTCTTGTTATTAACACTATAGTTTACTATTACTATTATTACTATTATTATTATGAATGGATGACCAGATTCTGAGCTTTGAGGAGTTGTCAGGATTCTTTACTCTCACTTCTTTTTCTTTTTTAAAATGAAATTCGTTGGCCCTTTGGTTGGACCAGCACCAGGGAGAGATCGTATCGCCACCACCTCGCCCCTCGCTATCTGCAGCCTTTGTAATTGATTTTAAAGTCTTCGTACTTATCTACAAAGCCGTACATTATCTGGCACCATCGTCAGCCAACGGACTCATTTCATGTCGCTGACTTTCTTTTAGGAGTTTCTAAAATGTCCCACAAGAAATCTGACTCTCTCTCTCTCTCTCTCTCTCTCTCTGAGCTGCTAAACTCCCCCAGAACTCCTCAAAACTTCAACCACAGCTTTCTTTAAGTAGCTTCTAATGTGGCCGCTAATGTTTTTTCTTTACTGGATGCGTCTTTGAGTTTTCAAAACAGCCCGATGCTGAAAACTTCACGGCCGAAAACAATCAGCTGAGAGCAATCAAAGAGGAGAGCGCCCCCCCCCCCACCCACCATCCCCGCCCCCCCCCCGCTGCTGTCTGAGCCTCTCGTTGTGCAGCTTCCAGTAATGTGAGAGTTTGATGCTACAAAACCACAAGCACAACCCAAGTGTTTGTTCCCCTTTGCTCCGGATCAATACGTTACAATGCATACGGTTTGTTTTGGGGGTTTTTCCTCCTCTAAACTGCATTTTAAAGCAGCCCGCGACCTTGCTTCCCCACAGTGTCAGATGAGTTAAGATCCACTAAAACTCAACGTGTTATTCCTGGTAGTTTCACCTAATGAGCTCTGTGACGAGCGTTAGAGGCTTTAGTGGAACGACAAACCTCACTGATAGAGGTCAGGAAACAGAGGTTTATTTTGTCCTTGTTTGTGGATTTTCTACAAAATAAATGCGAGTTTAGGCTGATTGGACACCGTCTGCCTATACAGAGCATCTGCACAAGTCCTGAACTTCATCTCCACACCTTTTTAAGACTTCTCTAATAAAAACAGTAAGACGTCATCTCCATTTCCAGGTGTAATCAGCATCACATCGTTAACTTTCAAACTGTTTGTTTACAGTTCAATAAATAGAGCACAACCAAACCACAGACCTCAGATCAGCTGGGAAGGAACAAAGCTCCCGAGAAAACATCAAACCAGAGCAAAAGTTTATTAAAAAAAAAACCTTTGGTCACAACAAGCGACACTGACTCTGACTAGTTATTCACCATAAATACACCAGACTTACTGCAGTCAAACTGTCTGGAAACAGCTCGAGTACTAATGAAACTGAATGAACCTCATAAAAAAATCATGATTTTTAATACTTTTCACCAGCTCTGCTGCAAGTGCTGGAGACAACACACCATGCAGACCATGTGACAGCATTAAAGGTGCAGAGCAGGCCAGATATAGTGAGTGATGGATGGATGGATGGATGGGTGGATGGATGGATGGATGGATGTGCCTCTGTGAGTGTGTGAGACGTCCGAGAGCCTGGGAAACGCCGCGCGTGCTGCCGGATAGTGTGAGGAAGAGACGACAGCTCCACTTTGGTTGTTTGGTCGGTAAAAATGTGGCACTCATTTATTTTCATAAATGTGCACAAGTCTGGTTTGAGAAAAGCTGTACAGGAAGACATAAAAAAGCATCAAAAGCAACTGGAGGGGAAAAAAATGTAAGTTCACTGTGGATCTGAGGTTGGAAACCAGAAGAATGTGTTGCAATGAGACGTATTCGGCTCTAATGAACATCATCGTCTGAGCCGGGCACAACTCTGTTTGTTGCTGCTACTAAAAAAACTGTTATGAAGCTGCTAAATGGACAATTTAAAACAAAAAAAGCACGTTAAAAAAAAGCACAATGAAACACTATGTACAAGAAACGATCAGCTGCCAGGAGGAGATCGCTCGCGAGAGATGAGGAGGAGAAATATGTACAAGTTCTTTACATAAAATAAAAACAAAAGAAAGAAAGAAAGAAAGTAAGGGGAAGCTGCAGGTGGATGCTCTTCTCTCTCTGCTGGTTAGATCTGATCTGTTCTGCTCTGGTCAGATCTAGTTTGATCTGATCTGTTCTGGTCAGATCTAGTTTGATCTGGTCTGTCCTGGTCTGAGCTGCTATGTCTGCTCCTGTGGCTGGGACGGGGCCTCTCCGGGGTCCTGGGCGTCTCCGTCCTTGGGCCTCCTCCTGATGTTGCTCTGGACGAAGAGGCGCAGGCCGTCGTAGCCCTGGTTGAACAGATACTCCAGGTACCAGCTCCACGGCGTGCTCTGCTTGATTGACTTGAGATCCATGTGCTTCCTCTCTGGCCAACACTGATGAAGAGAGCACATGAATATTCATCATCATCATCATCATCATCATCATCATCATCATCATCATCATCATCATACACACACACACACACACACACACACACACACACACACACACACACACACAAGCACAATCTCACATGATCAGTGCTGGATGTTGCAGTCGGACCACGCAGATAAAGGTGCGTGTATTATTAAACATGATGAAAAGCGCGTGTCATGCAGCAGCCATTAATAATGAAGTGTCCTGCTCTGTATTAATGTATCTGCTATGAAAGATACATTAACACCACATTTGTCTCCTTGTCTCAGCTGCAAGACTATTTAACCACAGCGTGGTTTCATCAGCGGCCGCTCTGCAGTGCTTCCAGAGGAGGCTACGAGGCTGTCACACACACACACACACACACACACACACACACACAGACACACACACACACACACACACACACACACACACACACACAGAGACAGACCTGAGATCAGACGTGTAAGGACTGTGTAACCGAGTGGAGGATCAGACCCGATCAGACGCTGACAGTTTGGGGGTAAACAGACATGGAGACACAACTCTAGAGTTGTGTCTCCATTCAGGGTCCGAGTGTGTGTGTGTGTGTGTGTGTGTGTGTGTGTGTGTGTGTGTGTGTGTGTGTGTGTGTGTGTGTGTGCTTAAGGCCTGATTACATCACAGGCCCGTCCCAGCATGAGGACGGAGGCGTCCTTGGTCTGAGTGCAGAAGAACACCACATACGCCCCAAAACATCAACATTTCTTTCTTTTTCTTTTTGCTCAAATCTTTTCTTTTCTCACCAAAACTACCCAATATTAAACTGTTTGGCTTGTTTTTTTGACTTTTGACTGATGAGAGTAACTGTTTTAAGAAGTAGCATCATTTTTTATCAACTTTTTACAAACATTTTTTTTCAGACTGTTGCATTCTTTATTAAAAAAAAGTTATGAAACATTTGACAGGATTGTTTAGAACTGAGGTCGATGAAAGGATTTGAGCAGAAAAATACTTTATAAATGTTTTTATATACATTATGTTTTTAGCAGCTACTTTCACTGGCTGTTTTTGCCTCCAGAGGATAATTGACCGTATAGAAATAATGAGATCTAACTGGCTGAGCCTCTTGGTCAGACATGGCTGGCTTTGCTGCAGTGCAGTGGGAGCTGAGGCCGGGCCGGGGTGGACGCGACCGCTGGCGCTGACCGACCTTGTGGTGGAAGTCGACGGCGTAGCCGAGGAAGGCCGGGTGGTGCAGCAGGTCGAAGCTGCTCTGGTAGCCGGACACGTTGCTCCTCTGCAGCAGCTCCTCCCTCAGAGAGGCCTCTTTGCCCGGCCAACACAGCTTGGAGTTCCACAGACTGTTCACCATTATCCTGGAGTAGTGGTTGAACTCGCAGAACGTCTGCCGGCTGATGTGGAACGGCTGCTGGACCACAGAGACCAAACACGGACGAGGGTGAGGAAGACTAGATCTGCAGCCTGTGAGCCCATTCATCTACAAAGTCTGTGGATGGAATCGACCGCCGGCTGCTTAAAACGAAGGTAAAACTTCACAGCTGTTATTGTTCTCGTCTGAGAGGTGTTCAGCTGGAGGTGGAGGCTCTGGAGCTGAGCTGAGAGATGTAGAATCTATTAATACTGGCAGCGTGAATCAAAACCTATATAAAGCCACTTTGGGAGGGAGGGAGGGAGGGGGAGAGAGAGAGAGAGAGAGAGAGAGAGAGAGAGAGAGAGAGAGAGAGAGAGAGAGAGAGAGAGAGAGGAGAGGGAGAGAGGAGAGAGAGAGAGAGAGGAGAGAGAGAGAGAGAGAGAGAGAGGGAGGGAGGGAGGGAGGGAGGGAGGGAGGGGAGGGAGGGAGGGAGGGAGGGAGAGAGAGAGAGAGAGAGAGGGAGGGAGGAGGGAGGGAGGGAGGGAGGGAGGAGGGAGGGAGGGAGGGAGGAGAGAGGAGAGGGGATGAGAGGGAGGAGAGAGGAGAGAGAGAGAGAGAGAGAGAGAGAGAGAGAGAGGAGAGAGGAGAGAGAGAGAGAGAGAGAGAGAGAGAGAGAGAGAGAGGCGGCTGGATGCCTGGAATGTAAATGCAATCACAAGAAGCAAATTCAAATTCCATGGTGTGAGAAAACAGTCAAATTAGCTGCTCTAATCAAATCACAGCTAATAAAAAATCATTTCCTTCACAGCGTGCCTCACATCGTGCTCTGGACATACAAAAAAAAAGCGTATTCTTTCAGTTACACAAATCAAAGGTGATTTCCACTTACAGGTGGCAAAGAGAAGAAAGGAAAGAGAGGAGGAGAGGAGGAGTTGTTTGTACCTCGGAGCTCTTCTCCTGACCTTTGGCTGCCAACAGGTTGACCTTGTACCTGAGCAACACACACACAGTGACAGCAGTTAATATAAAGCATTTACAGCCCAACAGCTCCTTCTCTGTGGATCTGTCAAAAAAACACTATAATGCAATTATGTTCCAATTTCCCTTCGCCTTGGCATTTTTACGCTCTGCTTCGGTAAAATTACTGGAGGAGCCCGGGGTGCAGTCAATTAGCCGACACTGTGAGGATTTGTGTTATTAAGGCCCAGAGTTACAAATGATGGCTGGTTCCTCCATAACAAAGAGGAGAGGAGGAGGAGGAGAGGGGAGGGGAGAGGAGAGGTTTGGTTTTCAAATTCCTTTTATTAACCAATCTAACACAGAAACTCCATCAAATCAAGAGGATCACTTCAGAACACAACCAAGAGAAACAAAAACAGAAAAACAAAAACCCTGAAACTCAAAAATGAACAACCAGCCCCCCATCTTCCCGCACAGAGCACAACACCCCCCCAACAGCCCAGATGCGACTGAAAGTCTGAACATTGTCCAACATGTGATAATAGGCATGTTCCACCCTCAGTCGGGCCTTCAGCAGCCCCTCCAGGACCGGCACCAGCTCCACACTGCCCTCGCCCTGAGTCCGGTTCCTACGGGTCAGCCAGATGGACAACTTTGCAGAACCAAACAAAAAGTTTATCAGTGTATGCACAGATTTATTCCTCACACTGTATTTTGGACCAAAATAAACAAATCATGAGAGAAACCCTCACCAAGACCCTGACACCACCTTTTAAAAGCTCAAACAGTGCCACCAGCCGAGGACAGTGAACAAATAAATGTTCCAGAGTTTCACTCTGAGAACAGAACACACACCCCTCCCCCAGCTCCGGATCCATGTGCGCTCTGTATCTGTTCGTAGCTATTGCCCCATGTACGATCCTCCACTGGAGGTCTGCTGTCCGCTTTTCAACAGGCAGCTTGTACAGGGACCTCCAGCTGCCTTTCGGGGAAACGTCTGGACCAAAAACCTCAGTCCACCTCGACTCATTGGTCCCAGCCAAGGAGCGCAGGTTCAGGACCTTCACGCAGGTCTGGTACAGAGCCTTTTTCCCCGCATTGTGAAATTTGTCCAGGTGAGGAGTGGAGAAGGACAGCAGCTTACCCCCCACCTCCTGCCACTCCCCCACAGCTGGGGCAATAGACAGAGAGGGGAAACTGTATTCTCCCTCCTCACTCCACTGATCACATGCAGCCTGGTTTTCAACAAATGCTCTGTGGGTTTCAGGCAGGGCGGCACAGACCTCCTCCACCATCTTCCTGATCAGCCTTTCAGAGGTGATGTTGGTCCTCTGCCTCAGAGTGTCTGCAGATCCTGCAGTCATCCTCATCAGGTGACCGAGCTTGATGCACCCAGCATCTCTCAGGCTGACTCGCAGACTGGCAGACTGCAGGGTTTGAGTCCATAAAAAGCTGTTAAAAAACAATGGCTCCTCAAACAGCCACATGCCTGGCATCTCCCCTCCCTGACGAGCAGGACCAAGGATCTGCCAGGCCTGTAACACGGAGCTATAAAATGGCGTCAACCCTGTTAAATCCATGTCCTTGAGGTGCAAGAGGAAAAGGTGTTTGTCGTAGCCCAGTCTCCCAGCTTTCCTCAGCAGCAGCCGGGCTGTGTCACACCATCGAGGGCCGCAGTCATACAGCAGTCTTTTTGCAGCCTGTAGTCTGAAAGAGGCAATTTTGGCCTGGATGTTGATCAGTCCTTGCCCCCCTTCAGCCACAGGCAAGTAAAGGACCCCAGCCCGGACCCAGTGCTTCCCAGACCAGAAAAAATCCAGTATGGCTCTCTGGACATCCTCCACCAGGCCTCTAGGTGGCGTTAGAGCGATCAGCCTATGCCATAGAGCCGAGGCGACCAGGTTATTGGCAACCAGAACTCTTCCCCTATAGGACAGCTGGGGTAGCAACCATTTCCATTTTGACAACCGAGCGCACACTTTCTCCTTCACTCCCTCCCAGTTCTTTTTTTGAAAGCCCTCGTTCCTAAAAACACTCCCAGAACCTTCAATCCCTCTCTCCCCCACTGAAGGCCTCCAGGCAGACTAGGTGCCACCTTCCCCCTCCATTGCCCCACTAACAGAGCCTCACTCTTTGCCCAGTTGACCCGAGCAGAGGAGGCCTTTTCATACAGTGACAGAGTGTCCTGCAGACATTTCACATCCTCCTGACTGGAAACAAAGATGTTGATGTCATCTGCATAGGCAGAGACAGTAGGTGGATGATCCAGACTGAAGGATGCAGGCAGAGAAAGACCCCTGAGCCGGCTCCTCAGCTTGCACAGCAAAGGCTCAAAGGCTAAGCTGTACAGCTGCCCAGACAGTGGGCAGCCCTGCCGTATCCCTCGCTGTACAGAGATTGGTCGGCTCAGCCCAGTCCCCATCTTCACCATACACTGTGCTCCCCTATACAATAACCTCACCCAGTCAACAAAACTATCACCAAAACCAAACGCCCGAAGTGCAGAAAACAAATAAGAGTGATCCACCCTGTCAAAGGCTTTCTCCTGGTCCAGAGAAACAACACCAAAATCAACGTTACAATATTTAGACACTTCGATGATGTCCCGCACAAGGAAAATATTGTCCATAATTGATCTGTCTGGAACGCAGTACGTTTGATCACAGTGAATAATAATTCCAATAATGTCTTTCAGTCTATTAGATAAAACCCTGGAGAGAACCTTGTAATCCGTGCAGAGTAGGGCAACCGGCCTCCAGTTCTTCAGTAAGGCCAGGTTCCCTTTCTTAGGCAACAGAGAAAGGACTGCTCGCCGACAGGAAACAGGAAGGGATCCTGTTCTGTAGCACTCCTGCAGCACAAGATGGAGGTCAGGACCAAGAGTCTTCCAGAACCGTTTATAAAAATCTGTGGAAAGACCATCGATTCCTGGAGCCCCGTCCTGACGTCATCTGGAAGACAGCAGCTGTCAGTTCCTCCAGAGACAGCTCACAGTCTAGAGCCGCCTTCTCCTCCAGACTGAGCTGTGGAAGCTCCTCTAGAAGCTCCTCACGGCATTCCATGCTGCACTGCTCTGCCCCAAAGAGGTTGCTATAAAACTCCATCGCATGGCTCCTCATCTCCACAGGACAGGTGGTGACTCTGCCCCCCGGAAGCTCCAGACAGGCCATCTGCTTCCTCTGCGCTGCAGACACTCCAGATTAAAAAAGAAAGAGCTCGGGCCATCCATGTCCTTCAGCTGGAGGAAACGAGACCTGACCAGAGCTCCCTTCACTCTCTCCTGCAGAAAGGAGCTCAAAGCCAACCTCTTCTCCTGGAGCAGATCACCAAGAGCAGCATCTCTGTTCCTCTGCAGGCCCTCCTCAATGCTCTTAATGCTCTCCTCCAGTTCCTTGACAGCTGCCTTGATCCTAGCAGTGGAATGGGATGTGTACTGTTGGCAGAAAACACGGATCTGTGCTTTTCCAACCTCCCACCACATGGCCAAAGAACTAAAATCCACTTTCCTGAGTTTCCACTGCTGCCAAAAAAGTTCAAAGTTCTGGCAAAAAACAGTGTCCTGCAGGAGTTTGTTATTAAAAGACCAGTAGGATCTGATCCTCTGACCTGGTGTAGTGATCAGCTCTGCAGTGACCAAGTGGTGATCAGTAAAACCAACCGGGCTGATGCTACTCTGCACCAGTCTGGAGCTGAGGCTTCTAGAGATGTAGATCCTGTCTAGTCTGGCTGCACTGACTGTGTTATTGCTCACCCTGACCCATGTGTACTGTCTGGACTGTGGATGCTTGATTCTCCAGGTGTCTAATAAGTCCAGATGTATAACGGTGTTACTAAGGCTCTGGCTTGACTGTGGATGTGGTTCCTCACTGGTCCTGTCTACAGTGAAATCCAAAGTACAGTTAAAATCTCCACCAATGATCAGCTGATCCTGGAGATAATTCTTCAGTTCATTATTTAGCAAATTAAAAAATCCCACTCTCTCTCTTCCCTGGTTTGGGGCGTACAGGTTTACAAAGCAGAACACAGAACTTTCTATCTCTGCCCTGACGATCAGTAACCGCCCCTTCACCACCTCAGCAGAAGATAAAATGGAAGCATTTGCTGTTTCTTTAAACAAGATTGCCACTCCTGCACTGAAGTTAGTGCCGTGGCTAAGGAAGCGAGAACCTTCCCACCATAAGCCCCAATCTGTCTCATCTGCTGCAGTAGTGTGTGTCTCCTGCAAAAACAACACATCAGCCCTCTTTTGAGCAGACACCTCAGAAATTAGAGCCCTCTTGTGTCTGTCTCTCCCCCCATTGATGTTCAGAGACCCTATTTTCAGGCTCGGCATGGAGAGGTCAGAGAAGAGGAGCAGGCAAGTTGGAACAAGCAAAGAACAGAAAAGAAAAGAAAACACCTTGTGATGATGCATGATCACTTCCTAGTTCTTCTAACAGGTCTACTGTTCTGTGCTCTTCTCAGAGCTGTTATGTGCTTTTTAAGACGGAAACGTTTCTTTTCATCCAGCAAGTCAAAACCCACCAGTCTTTTTAATATGGCCACAGATCTAATGAACTTGTTGGTGTCCTCAAAGTAGTCACTCACTTTAACAGACTTTTTAAACGTTTCATCCAGGAATCTGTTAATTTCCTCTAAAGAATAGAGCTCAGAGTTCCTGTTGGCAGGGTCACCAACAGATACAGTGTCTGACTCTGCCTCCGACATGTCTTCCTCACCTGATGGCTGAGTGTTCTCCATCACCTGTTCACTGGTGGAGGCTGTTTCCTCCACCTGTCCTGCGGACTGTGACTGCGCCTCAGCGGCTGCAGACTTCACGCTGTTCGGTGTTTCTACAGTGATCAGCTGCTGCTGTTCCTCCCTGACTCCTCCACATTGTGACCTAGAGCCACCATTATCCGCGGCCACAACACCGCAATCTACCTCCGGGCCCCCGCCTGCCGCAAAGCGCACAGGGGCCGCAGCATCCATCACCGCGGGACCCGGGGCAGCGGCCCCCGCCGCCGGAGGACCGGGGGCAGCGGCCCCCGCCGCCGGAGGACCGGGGGCAGCGATCCCCGCCTCCGGAGGACCGGGAGCAGCGATCCCCGCCTCCGGAGGACCGGGGGCAGCGATCCCCGCCTCCGGAGGACCGGGGGCAGCGATCCCCGCCTCCGGAGGACCGGGGGCAGCGATCCCCGCCGCCCCCCCGGGGCCCGGCGCGGCACCCGCCGCCGCGGTCCCTTCCTCCCGCTGCTTGTGCGGACATGCCAGCCGCTTATGTCCCACATCTCCACACTCAAAACATTTCATGTGTCCGGAGCTAGCATACACCATGTACCAGCCCTCACCGTGCTTCACTCTGAAAGACACCTCCAGTGTCTGAGCAGGTGAGTCCAGGAACATGAACACCTGTCTCCTCAGAGACTGCACATGCTTCAGTTTGGGGTCCTTACATCCCAGACTGATGACTTTAAATCCGCTGGCTAACTTCCCGAACCTCCGGAGCTCGTTCTCTAACAGCTCGTTAGGGATGAACGGCGGAACACCGGATACGGTGATCCGCGTGGAGGGGGACAGACAGCGGGGACACCTGGACAAAAGACTCCCTGATGAATACTCCGCTCTCTATCAGCCGGTGGACATGCGACTCGTTTTCCAGGAAGACGACCACCGCTTTGTTCATCCGTGAAGCGTAGCTCAGTTTGTCATGTCCCCACCTGCTCACCCACACACAGCAACACCTCCTCCACACCGACGGAGCCGTCCGGCGGGACGATCCGCACTCCCTGCCGGAGGGACGGAGGTGGCATCACGGGGGACGCCATCCCCCCCCGAAAAGCACCCGACACTTGCCAAAAACCTTACCCGATCATGCACAAGAGAAAGTTTGAAGAAACCAGGAAAAAAAGTTCAAAACTCCCGCGCCACTCACACGTCCCACCCGCCACCACCACTCTCACTCACGCTCACAACCGGAAGGGGAGGGGGAGAGGAGAGGAGAGGGAGAGGAGAGGAGAGGAGAGGAGAGGAAGAGGAGAGGAGAGGAGAGGAAAAACAATGAGGAAAGAGGATGAAGAGAGAGAAGAAAAGAAAGAAAAAGGGGAGACAAAGGCAGAGGCAAGGTGAGGAGAGGAGGAAGGAAGAGAAGAAGAGAAGAGAAGAGAAGAGAAGAGAAGAGAAGAGAAGAGAAGAGAAGAGAAGAGAAGAGAAGAGAAGAGAAGAGAAGAGAAGAGAAGAGAGAGAGAAGAGAAGAGAAGAGAAGAGAAGAGAAGAGAAGAGAAGAGAAGAGAAGAGAGAAGAGAAGAGGGCCTAAGTGCATCGCCTCCTCGGCCTCATTATCATAAATGAAACATTGACAGTGACTCTGGCTGCAGCCGTTGATCATGTCCTGACATTAAACATGCATCGACACGTGAACGCTCCTTCAGCTGCTCCCCACCTCCCACCTCCCACCTCACTCCTCCCCCCTCCCTCCTCCCTCCTCCCTCCTCACCTGCACATGATGAAGGCCAGCCGGTCCACGCTGACCGGGTCACAGCTGAACAGAGCTGGGAAGAACACGCCGGCAGGAGGCATCTCCACCAGGGGCAGCCCGAACCTGACGAAGATGTCACACACCTGGAGGAGGAGGAGGAGGAGGAGGAGGGAGGAGGGAGGAGGAGGAGGAGGAGAGGGAGGAGGGAGGAGGGAGAAGGAGGAGGAGGAGGGGAGACACTCGTTCATCACAGGCTGCAGCATGCTGATCTCGGGGCCGCTCTGGCCGTTTCGTCTTGGTTTGTAGTGAAGCGGACTGTGTTGATGCTTTGTTGAGGAAACAATCACAGATGCTGCTTTGAGTCTGTTTCAAAGTGAGTCTGGAGGCGGTTACAAGCTGCTCCCAGACTGGTTAAATTAACAAGACATATATATTATCCAATCACATAAATGTTGGATTTAGATTAGTTTTTGTTTACTTTCTATTTTGTATATATACTTTAAGTGATAATAAGTGACAACACCTAAATCATCACTGTAATTACTGTTGACAAAAGCAATGGCAAGAAACAAAAACATGCACATGTAATATTTACATGAATGAGTTTATAATTATTATTGTTTATATCATTACTGTTGTGTCAATACAACTGTCACTTGCTGTTATTGTTAACATACTGTTGGTAATCTATAAATAGCAACATGCACAGATAAGACAATAACATGTAAGGTATGTCACATTTGCATTGAAAGTGAGGAGTAAAACCTTTGAATCTTGAGTCATTTCAGGTTGTATCACTTTGGCGTTTATTTATTTGTGTGATTAAGTCAAGTCTGCTTCTATAGCCCAGAAAAAGAGATTCTCATTGACTGATGGTTCATCGTTTCATCCGAGGCCTCATGACAACAAGTCCAGCTGCCACTGATCCACAACTCCTTGAATTTCCTTGATCTAAACTCATCTATAGTGTCATATTCAACTATGGATGCTAATCTGCACCTTCTGTTCTTTCTATTAAAGCCAGTTCTCAACTTCACTAATCGCCTCCCTCTCTGGAAAATGAAACTCCATGACAAGTGAAGCATAATCAATCTAAAAGGCTCAACAGTCTCTGCTCATTCAGACACGTCCCCGGCTTGTTTACCGTCTCGTAGAAGTCCAGGATGAAGCTGAGGAGGAATGGGGAGCAGCCCTCCAGCTGGAGGCCTACGGAGGCCAGGCGGCCCACGAAGTGAAGCAGCTCCAACACCGAGTCCTTGAACCCGGACAGAGTAATGTGCCTGGGAGGGACAAAAGGCAGAGCAGAGCTTCAGAGAGGAGAGCTGGCTCACCTGACGGAGCCTAAACACAAAGGCTGAGTGGGGAGCGATGCTGGGAGAAGTCATCAGAAGTATAAAATCAATGCTCTCAGGATTAAATCTAGTACTTTAGCTGTGGCTACGCCGCCTCAGAGGCTGGACAGCAGTGAATAAACAGAGCCGCTCGCTGCATCATTTATTGGCGACGGAGCCCAGGTATTAAACCGTAATCGACGTCGACTCCGCCCCTTCATTTGGAAGCTTGAAAATCATTTAACGGGATGTTTGGGGCTGTTTCTGTCTCAAAACAAATTTCAATTAGAGAGGGAAATGGATAAACAGGCTCACAAGCAAAAAGGGAAAAAAACCCATTACACACTTCTGCCTGGCTTGCTTTTGGATGGGGACAAAAAACAAGAGTCTTTAAAGAACAGCTTTGGAGGGTTTCAGTGGAGATAATGTGACATCATTGACTGAAGAAGAGAGGAGGAGAGGGAGAGAAGAGAGGGAGAGAGAGAGAGAAGAGAGGAGGAGATGGAGGACAGAGAGAGAAGAGAGGAGAGGGAGGAGGAGAGGGAGGAGAGGCTCACATGGAGTCCTGGCTGTTGATGGTGATGTCCAGGTCGTCCTCCTGAGCGTACACAGAGTGCCAGGTCAACCACTTCAGCAGGAGGCCGTGCAGGCACTCCAACAGGCCACACTGAGAACACACACACACACACACAAACACACACACACACACACACACACACGCACACACACACACACACACACACACACACACACACACACACACACACACACACACACACACACACACACACACACACACACACACACACACACACACACACACACACACACACACACACACACACACACACACACACACACACACACACACACACACACACACACACACACACACACACACACACACACACACACACACACACACACACACACACACACACACAAAGTGAGCACACAGCAGCTCAAACAAGGCCAGAGCCGCAACAACTACTCAAATGATCGACTCTCAACTGGTATCGTCAGATATAGTCAGTATGTTGCAATAGAAGAAAAGAATAAAATCCTTTATCGGTCATTGTGAAAACAGGCAGGATCATAAACTAGAAAACTAGAAATCATCAAACCTCAGGGCAGAAAGAACCATAAACCCCTGTAAAAGCAGCTAGAGTCATACCATGCAAAATATTCTTGCAGAAACATGATTCTCATTCACTATGAAAACAAACTGTTCTATTTGAATAGAATAGAATAGAATAGAATAGAATAGACTTGTCCACGAAAGGGAAATTTCAATCTGACTCATTGAGGAGGTGCTGGACAGGCCTGAGTGAGGCTGTTCATCACTGATAAGCCGTTTGGACCTACCTTGAAAAACTTTGACGACGTGAAGTAAAGTTTCATCAGGGGCTCAAACAGAAGCGTCCCGATTTCTACAGCAGGGACACACCACACAACACAGCATGGTGAACGTGAGCAGACTCCAACTCAACAGGTGCAGAATCAGAGAGGAGGAGGAGGAGGAGGAGGAGGAGGAGGAGGAGAAGTCCAGCAGCAAACTCACGGGAGGAGGGGATGACGGGGACGCTGGTCAGCAGGCCGAAGATCTCGAAGCGGAAGAGAGCGCCGTCCCAGACGTTGAGGAACTTGTAGAGGAAGACCTCTGAGCTGGAAAAACCCTCCTGATGGGAGCAGAAAGGAGCCAAGGAGCCAGTTAACACCTCCCCTACTGAGGATAGACTATGAAATGATCGGAAATGGTTATGGATCAAATGGATATAGAAGCAGAAGCAGTTTGAACAAAGAAGTGTTGGAATTTTGTAGATTTGTGAAGTTACGCTATTGGGAAACAAGGCACAGCTCTGAGGTCGTTTTACCGTCATTGAACATATTTCTACAGTAGAGCTGGAACAACTATCTTAATTGATCCAAGCATTTAAAACATGTTCAAGTAGGTTTTCTATTCTGCTTCATATATGTGAATAATTTCTTTCATTCTCTCTGACAGAGAATGTGATGTTGTTGAGGTGAGGACAGGAACAGGCTTTTAAAAACTTTGCATCTTTTTAGAAACCAGACAAATCCACACCAAGACTTCTCAGGTTGGACTTCTGATGACTGGACAAACTCTGAAGGAGCTGCAGGAACACTCCCCCAGGTAGATGTTGTGTAGATTCTGTGATGACGGCTCACCTGGAGGAACTTCTGCGTGGACAGCAACATGTTGAGGAACTGCTCGACCTCCTCCGGGTTCTGGGAGGTTCTTCCCTCGCCGCAGAACAGAAACTCTGCAACACAAGCGGGGAGGACACTTAGCGAGTGAGCTCTCCTTGGTTTACCCGGGTCTCTTTCAAGCGGCGCAGTGAAAGGAGCCCTTTGATATGTCGAGCGGGGAGCAATGTGTTTGGGTTCAGCCCGAGGTCTCCGCCTCGGATGGATGTTCCCTATGGAAGATGTCGCAGTGAGTTCAGGAGTTGTTTGTCCTCCCTCCTCCCTCCCTCCGCCCCCCGTTACCTTCGTGGAGAGCGTGTCCGAGCCAGAAGTTGAGGCGTAGGAGGGCCGACTCGTCCTGAACGCAGTCCAGGTAATGCAGTGCCAGACTGGAGCCCAGCAGAGAGCCCATCTGAGCGGGCAGCTGGAGGAGGAAATGGGAAACATATGCAGTCAGGTATGATTGATGTTCACACATCCTTGAAGGCCCGACAAGTGCCGAGAGAGGCCAGACACAACAAAAACAACCTTCTTTCCCCACGACAGAATAAATGGGAAGCTTAAGTCCTTGTTTTTATTGAAGGGCCTGAAACCTGCTGCTGGGCTAATTCCTCAGCATCCAGTAATCCACACAACGCCGGCAGCAGCAGAGCGGGACGCCTCGTCCATCACGCTGGATGGTTTGTACAGTCCCTGGCTGTGTGTGAGCAGCTGCTGCCAGCATGGAGGCTTCCTGTCAGCACCACACATGCACGAGGACGGCTCCTCTGACGGTTACAGGGCCGCCGTGCCATTAGGGTGAGAAAGCAGCATCCAGGGTGGGACGCTGGAAGGGAAACAATCGATGATGCCGTCGATGCTTTCATCCAGCGGTTTGACGAGCCTCGCTGACGAAGCTCGTCTGTCTTCTCTTACTGGTTTTGTTTGTGGTGAGAGGCCCTGACATGACGTATGAACGGGTTCAGACTGGTTTATCTGGGCCATGAATCTGCAGGGAGGACTCTTTATGTGATCGGCTGATCGCTATGACACTTCTGGTCCCTGGCCATCGAGGAGCAGGGGAAACCTCTGGCACTCACTAATAACTTTTGTTAATTGGCCACTTAGAAAACAAGCCATGAGCTCTGTGCTAATGAAGCCAGAGCTCGCTGTAATCTAATTAACTAATATCAGACACAGGCCACCTCGAGCAGAGCCCCATATCACGTAGGGACATTTTACCAACAGTGGAGCAGCACCACCTTGTGGCCAAGGCCTTACATCACAGTTAAACACAGGCCGCTCCCAGGTGTTAACATTTACAGGTGACACACATTTATTCGGCTGCTTAAATGATTGATGATTGATTTCCATGGTGAATGTTCAGATGATATTCCATCTGTTCCCAGGCCAGGTGGTGTTAGGGCTGTGAGAACAGCACAGGGAAGCTGGGTAGGAAGTTAAAAGTCTTGAGCAAAAAGAGTGAGAGGGGACACAGTTCAGGGGCTGCAGGAATTACCTCGATACGGTGAATATTTTCCAGCAGCTGAGCAAAGGACTGGACCTCCACCAGGGGGACAAGCTTCCTGCTGGACGGCAGCTTCGCCTCGGGCTGTTTATTGACCGTACAACTCATTGCCGGCAGTTCCAGGTGTTTCTGTTGGGGAAGCAGAACAAGAGGATAAATAAGAGTAAGTGCTGTCTGGCATAGAGCTTCACACAGAGATACTGCTTGAAATGAATTAAAGGAGAGAAAATGAGGAAGAATTCATAATTTATCAGACTGATCATTACCAGTACATTCAATCCTAACCCAGGGTTTCTACAGGAATTCATTTCAATACCTTTTAAAGGCCTACCAAAAAATATCAGGACCTCAAAGTACCCCAACCACCAGCAAAGAAAGGATTAAATCAGTCAAAGTGACTTTATTTTGACAAATGTTTTGTTTGCAAAACCTAAACATCACCTTAAAAAATAGTGAAAGAAACGCCTAAATATTGACTGCCAGAACACTCTTTGGACTCTCATGAAATGTTTTTACAGGTGGATAAGGCACAGAGGCTCACATGACCGGTCCATGTCAAAATGTCTGAAACCATGGAAATGCTTCAGATATCAATCTTCCTCAAAGTTCAGCTTTGCAGAACGAGATTTTGCAATCATGTACAAAACACTGTTTTCTACATTATTATTATTATTTCATACAAACACACAGGGGACTAGTTAAGAAGGACACACGTACCCTTTTCCTTGAGCCGGTCTTAATCACCAAAGCCAGCTCAGCCCTGGTTGTAACATGCAAATGGTTCCTCTTCTGGACCCCCATCAGTGCGTTTTTCCACTGGGTGCTGTGGTTCCGAAACGTAACCTGGGAGAAACGAGACTTGTTTGGTGCTCTCAGGGTAACCTGTGAGTGTGAGTGTGTGTGTGTGTGTGAGTGTGTGAGTGTGTGAGTGTGTGTGTGTGTGTGTGTGTGTGTGTGTGTGTGTGTGTGTGTGTGTGTGTGTGTGTGTGTGTGTGTGTGTGTGTGTGTGTGTGGCATCCAGCCAGCAGGGCAGAGCTCGGTCCATCCGCACACCTTCATCTGAGAGGGGATGGAGATGGTGACCAGCTCCGGGCTGAACACCTTGTACAGTGAGAGCAGGTGCAGCAGGAACGACTGCCTCCCCTGAGGAGACCACAACCAAGAGAGCCGAGGGATTAAAGTGGGAAATAAAACACATTTACATTATTATTATTATTATAATGACCCTGAGTTATATAGAGCACTGAAGTTAGACCACCATAAATAATCATTGAATTTGATAAATTAATATATAAGTATTCAAATACATAATTCAATAGGTAATTATTAAATTTGCATGCATTTCGTTTTAATATAAACATGTATTAATTTAATGTATATAATTATTTAATTATTTGTCTTATTTTTACATTCATGTCATAACTCATTTAAACATATTTTAAATTACTTCTATTAAATTAATTCGATTTATCTTAAGAATTATTCTGGAAATATATTATTTATTTATTCAGATAATTTGAAAGTGAATTTCTTTCATTTAAATGAATTTTATTCTATACTAATGTTTAGTCCTGTAGATGATGCTCACCAGTTTATTCTGCAGCTCCAGCAGCTTCCTCACTCTGAAGACTCGGACTGCAACAAGGACACAGGTCAACACATCAACCACTCTGTGAGAAGTTACAAAAACAAACATTTCATGTGGTCTGAGTGTGGACTCCATGGACTTACCGCTTTCCTTTCTGGTCAGAAGGTATAGGAGGTGGCAGATGAAAGGACACTGAAAAACAAAGACCAGATAATGACTCTTCCACTGGATCCAGCCTCACATTATTTATTATTTCATTGTTCCAGGTTTTGGATACAAAGGTGTTTTAGGTTCTAGCAGCAGAGATGAACAGCTGGTTGTAGAGGACTCTGTCACTTTAACATATTAACTTTCCTTAGTTCTTCTGTACAGTGTGAGTTATAGGCCTGTATCAGATGCTCACATCTGTCTCTCCAGCCGAGCAGAAACAAGCCGTTATTCATCACACAGAGCGCCTCGAGAACAAGGCCCAGCATTAATAAACTGAGAGGGTTTTGTCGGTACACTCCTCTTTAAAAAATAACTCTGCTATGCTGCTTAAATGACAAATACGTGCAAAGGAACTGTTCACGGTTCTGATACATGTGATGTCGGGTCACGTACCAGATTTTCATCTGTGACAAAGTTGAAGATGAAGCCGTAGATCGCTCGAAGCTGGTCCTTCGAATCGATCAGGTCGAACATGGTCAGCACCCACTTTATGAAGAGGACCTGAGAGTGACGATAAAGATTCAGAGAGCTATAGCCTACTCCAGGATAGAAATAAATGACAAGGGGATCATTCAGCTGAACTACTGAACCACAATAATGCAGCTTTTTGCAGCCGCAGGACTTTTATTCTTTGTCTTTTTTCTAATGAAGTTGAAGTTCTTTTGAAAAGAAATTATGAAACTGTTTCAAAATAAAAGTCCATCAGGTATCAAAAAGTTGCAGTAATGTGGCTCAGTATTTCAATGTCATTAACTCTGGCTACATGCTTGCTTAGAATTCATGATGCGTTTACCCCCAGAGTAAAGACACACTGTGGAGACACTCATAGTAACACTAACACAGTATAATATACTGACTTGTGTGCTGGTGGGTATTTTTGACACACCCAGCCAAACCATCCCTCGAACCACCGCCTCCTGTGGCACCACGGTGGCAGGGATCAGGAACTTCAGCACCCGGGAACACACGGCCGTCCCTGGACAGAGGCATGAGAACACAATCAGTGGAAAGAGGAAGAGGAAAACTGTCTATACAGTAACACACATTTTACACAGTTTTAGATCATCCAATCAACCTTAAGACAGCAAGGAGTTGTTGATTAGTTGAAATGGAACTTGTGTGGACGTTTCGCCTTCATCTACAGTTCTGATTGGCTAGTGGTGGGGGGGTGCGAGGATGTGAGGCGTTAACATAGCTATTGTGAATACCTGGCTGTCGCTCAGAGCCGTTAGGGTCACCTGAAGTCTGCTGTAAATGACTGTACTCTTTGAGATGAGCCTACTTTGTCTTTCAAATGAAGATGAACTGCTGAGTCCAGCCCTGAGGAATCAGCACTTCTGTGTCGGGCCATGCATACGTAGAGAGGTTGTTTGCTTTCACCTGTGTTTAATTCCTTCAGGTCTCTGTGTTAGTGGGTTTCAAGATTACAAGGATGTCATGTTCCTCAAACGAGAGGTGAAACGACCAGTTACCACCACTATACGTCTCCTCAGATTACAAAGAGCTGGATGGATTAGAATCTCCATCAGCATCATGTATGTTTTTATACTGTGGGAGGGATATTAAGCCTTAGGCGACGTTGTTCCATTTATGCTCTGTTCATTCTTAGGTTTTCTTTTTTGATAACCGTGTCTCTGCTCATGCATAACATGCAAATTTTGGCAAGGATGTGTGTTCTTATTTTATCTTGATCTATTTCCAGCTCATCTTCTCCAGTATGTTAAAAAACACACAGCAAACACACAATTGTTACACTTGGGACATTGTGGGCAAAAACAGTGCCACTGAAACCTGTTCAAGCTGCATTTTATAATCTTACTGCCATTAAAGCAGAATACATGCATTTTATTACATCAGCGAGTACATGAGGCAGAGGGAACCCTGACCCGACCTCAAACATCCACAGTGTCAGTATAATGTACAAAAAAATAACAACACATTGATCTGACCAGGACCAGACCCTGAGACCATCTAGCTGTGACACAACAGTACTAACCACTCACCACCCACGCTGAAAGGATTAGACTGACCAGTGTATGTGAGGAGTATGTGCTGTCACTGCATGGACAGAAGAGTTAGAACCGAAACACTTCCTGAGGGCTTTCAGTCAATGTTAGAACCCCAGACGGTATTTTTGCCTGTTCCTTCGACCCAATAAGCAAACGTCTTACCCATGCGAAGGCTCAGGGCGAACTCCAGCATGGCAGAGATGGCTTCTGGAAAAAGGCCTTTCATGTAGGCCACCTTCTCCACTTCCACCAGGTGCTTCTCCAGCTCATCATTCCCAATCACCGGGGTACCTGCTTTAACTACAGGAAGGAGAGGTAACTTCAGAGTGTGTGTACTGTTAAAACTGTTCACACAGAGCAGAACACAATCACATGGTAGTATCAGTCATGGGAACTAGACTGTTGGCTGGAACTAATGTCTGAATTCAATTTGTCCTTACTTTCATGTGAAAATCTACAATGAAAGCATTGAGGAAAGGTTTAGGACTAGGGTTCGTGCACTTCAGTTCCTCTAGAGATAAAGCCTGGTTCAGCTTTACATAAGGTAAATAGTCCTGAGAATGTGTCATTTGGTTCCAGGAGAGGAGACTTTTTAGGAAGCTTAAGGCAGAAGTGGGATCTTATAGATTGGGTTAAAATTTTACATGCAACAAAAATAAAACAATGTAACAATTCACAGAAATACATTTCAATGTTGATTCATGCTAAGTCTGGAACTGCGGCACTGCAGATAATGTTTATCATTTAGTTTTATCTTGTTTTTGAAGCTTGATACGTGTACTGTCTTTACATTTATTTGTTTTGTTTTTCCTTTCTTATCTTTGTCATCCTTCACGGAAAATACTGGGTCCTGTGGTTTACAAAATCTCCTGTATAAAATACTGACTAGAGTTGACTTGATGTCTTATAACAATTATTATAGTATTACCAATTTATGACTTCATAGGTGTACAATCATATGACTACGAATAGAAATGGCATAAACAGACGTCACAAAACCCAGGACAACAAACGATACGCATAATATGAAATGCATGTTTGACGGCGTAATAGCCCAACAAAAAACCCCATAGCATGAATTAAGTCAGTGAAATTAGTATAAACTAAACATTCCGAGGCATGAAGTTAGGTATGGATAAGTATAAGTGCATCATTAACTATTTGTTTGTGCTTAGAGCTACTCAAAGTTTGCTCACTCCGGAAAACGTAAACACAGTAGCTTTGTTTAGCTTTGTTTGGGCTGTGCCGAGGCAGTCGCAGTGCAACATACACCGAGTTAGAACCACAACCCTACACCGACAGTAACGTATTAATCAGCTTTTAAACTTATATTGATGCTATGTTTACACTTTACATCCCGGGACGGGTGTGGCCGGTATCTCCTCCACCATCTGCTCCTACCTCCATTGAAGTACTTGAGGGCCAGGTCCAACGGATCGTGTGCCTCTCTCCTCCGGTCCCTTTCAGCAATCCTCAAACTTCGGTTAAGGCTGGAGTTTAGAGACGACTCGTCCGCCGTCGGTGTACGAGAACGGTTTAACCTTTTTGCCATGTCTACATTGCTTAAGTCTTAAAAGAGAAAAATACTATCGTCGTCGTCTTCTTCTTCTTTTCCGTCCTTTCGCCATTCAAACTCAAATCCTCCGCGCGACCGTTTGGTCTGCGCAGGCGCAGTAGGCACCATCCGCCCTGTCGCCCCACGGGAGTTGTAGTTCTATTAGTTCTGTGTCGTCGTGGCTCGCTGTAGTTCTATTTTCCAGCGCTGACTTGTGACCTTTAGAGTCCTACTCACGATAACTCAATCAAATGCTCCGAAAATAATGAAACAAGACAAGTTATTAAGTTATTAATTACGTAGTTATTGATTGTGTCTGTCTTTACTAATTTTTTACTTACTATTATTTCTAAATTATTCTGTTTAAAATTGATGAATTAGCAAATTATTTCTTCACTCTAATCATCAAATATTTAAGTTATTTTAATCATTTTATTGCAGGTTGTTGTTATTTTATTATTACTCAGATATTACTATTTTGCTCTCTATACTACTTTAGGCTACTTATTGTTTTCGGTTACTGATTTGACTATTATTTATTTACCATGAAATAATGTTGTCCCTTTTACTCATCAGCTAAACTCTGCAATCAACAGTTCAACATTTGTTTCCCCTCTTGAGGGAACATCAGATCCTGTCTGGGCTGACTGGGCACAATATGCATGCATACACAGCTCCCATGTATGGAGTTTGTATGTTCCACAGTCTGCACTCCTCCCACAGTCCACAAACATGCATGTTTAGGACATTTACAGACTCTAAACTGCCCCTAGGTGTGAGAGTGAACAGTGTGTGATGGGACAGACAGGAACCTGTTAAGGGTGTATTCCCTGCCTTCACCAGCAGGCCCCCCAACAACATTTAGCTACAAACTGTCTAAGATCATGGGTTGATGGATGGGACTGGACAGAAGTTACGCAACACATTTGTGACATAAAAATCACATCATCCGCTGCTGCAAATTTGAAGATCTGATGATGAACTGGTGCAACTGAAACATGGGATATTTCATCAGTCTCACCTCCAAACTCTTTTATTTTAAGTACATCATTTACAGAAATATTGTGAATCTCAAAACTGGACAGAGGATTCAACTGAGATCTCATCCCTTTACAAATCTGTAATGTTCATATCTTTACAGAGGAAATAAAACCAAACAGATGAGCAGGACCGTTTCAGAGACAGTGAACAGGTTTAAGACTTTGACTGTAAAATACAAAAGGTGAAAATCCATTTTTATTTTTAAAACAGGCAAAAAGACTTTTTTTTCTCAATTTGGTTGTGTTTCTGCTGTCCAAAGCGAGCAGCAGAGACCTGAGGCAGGAACTGCTGTCTTCCCAGCTAAACGACTTCACTGTGGTAACTGAACTGAAAGGAGACGGAGGATACTGAGCTCGTTTTACTTTGGGAGGAAGGACTTCATGCGTACTTTTTCAGGAGAAAAAAAGAAAAATGAGTCACCATTTCACACTGCACCAAAATAAGATGTTGGGAAGATATGACGCTGATGCACAATTAGTATAAAATTCTTTCAAAAGTGCTCATTTTGGTTTTTATTCTGTACTCTTTGACCAAATGAGGCATGCTTGAGCTAATATTTGAACTCGAGAATTGATCAGTATCTCCTACCTACAGTATAAAAACAAATTAGAAAAAAAAAACAAGCTACAAAGACTTTTTTTTTTTAATGTAAACCGCATTCTCAAATCAACTCGGGAGCATAAACATAAAGTCAGAAACAAACAACAAACACATTTAACACAGTGTCGGACTAGAAAATAAATAAAGGGAATGACTATAGTGACAATGAGCCGCGTTTCTGAGTCAGAGTTTCCACATGTATGATTGTCCAGGGTTATGTAGAGGACGTGATGCATCAGGAGTTCCCAGTTTCACATTAGGAGTGCGGAGAAGTAGGAGTAGGTGAGAGTAGTCAGTCAGCAGCTGGACGGATGGGATATGACGTGTCAGGGCGGGCTTTATTACTGCGAGTGACTGTTTCCTTCAGAATCGAATGACTACAATCCATAGCTTCCCTTTTCGTTGCAGCTTGGAGCACAGTGGGAGAGGAACCTTAAGACTGCTTGACCTTGTTCTTCTCCTGGTCGTTGATGTGCTGCTCCTCTCGGCTCTCCTCCCTCTCCGGCCGGTCGTCGCTCTGGCGTGCGATGAGCAGCCGGCAGGTGAGCAGGATGCCGAAGACGAGAGCGTGGGCGTAGCGCTTCAGCGGGTCTCCCACCAGCTGGTGGAAGAAGAGCACGGCCAGCATGACCAGCAGCAGCAGGAAGTTGGCCACGTCCTTGGGCCGGCCCGGCACCAGGGTGAGCACCACGCCACAGCCCACCTCCAGGGAGCCGATGATCTTACGGAGCAGGACCGAGCTGATCCCGATCTTCTTCAAGCCCGGTAACGCTTTGGCGTAGCTCTTGTAGGCCCTTTTCTGGAAGGAGGAGGAGGAGAAGAACAGAAGGTGTTCAAACCATCTCTCATCATATCTACTGTGGAGCTGATCGACTAATCGAATAATCAAATAATCAACAACCACTAGAATAATCCAGGTTCTCAACTTCTGAAATGTGACTATTTTCTTGTTTCTTTAGTCTGACAGAGAACTGAATGTTGTCTGAACAAAAAAAGTAATTTAAAGACCTGATGTTGGCCTTTATGAAACAACCCTGCAGGTATCTAATATGTAGATATACATCTACAAATGCCTCTTATTTTGGATCCACTTTAATACCCATGATAGCTATAATCCTGATATTCTTTATTTGATTTTAGGGCTGCAACAAATGATTATTTTTGGATTTGAATAATCTGTCTATTGCTTTTCCAATGAACCAATCAGTTGTTTGATGAAAATGGTTGATGGCTGCTTAACAAACAAGGATCAGGTCTTTCAATGATTCTTTTGGTCCTCATCTCAACAACATTCACCTCTTTGTCCTAGAAGACAACAGGAACTAGAAAACTCTCTTCTCAAAATGTTTTAATCTGTCGACTTTCTTAACTCATTGATGAGTTGTTTAGTTTGTAAAATGATGCAAAAATCAGTGAAAATATCAAGTGTGTTTCATTAAAGCCAAGATAAGGGCTTTGGATGCCTTTATTTTGTCTTCACAAAGAAATTCAATTTCCTTATAAATACTTGAAGCGACTGTTTAATTGTTAGCATAGCTGTTGATTATTTCATTAGTCGATGGATCGATCAGCCCAGAGCAGCACCTCTTACCTCTTTGAACCTCTAGGGTCACATCAGGACCACAAAGGGTCACCCTTAGCTGAAGGGTTCAGCAGCCATAACGACATAATGTGATCACAGGCTGGATGTCGCTTGAAACATTGGGACCAAGCAGCCTGTGCTGGCAGTGGTCTGGATGCTGGGAGGCCTCTGAGGACAGGACAACATCAGCACCGACAGGTGCGCCTCAGAATTTGCTCGAATGCGTCGCCATTGCTCCACATTTTAGAGGCTACACATCTGTGTGGTATGTGGCTCGTAGCGTGATACTGTAGCCCCAAATTAAACCATCTAGTTATAGTGCATCTTTAAGCTAAATCGTAGCATGTGTGCAGGCAGTAAAAGGCGCATTCATTCATTCATTCCCTATTCATCCCCGTCCATGGACACCGCTTACCTCCGCATCGCTGCTCGTGCAACAACTAGGAGCTAACGGCATTTCTCCATCCAAACCGTCTCATCTCCCTCTATCTGCCCGTATTTAGGTCAGCGACACCCCCCTCTGCATTGTTGCATTATCCCAGCCTGAGAGCGCCTGCATCCAGCCCAGAACAATGGCCTGCACCCCCCGACACTCACCATCTCACTGTAGGCGTCTTTGCTGAGTCTCGGGGTGAGCTTGATGGTCCCCATGAAGACGAAGAACAAGCCCAGAGCGAAAGAGAGGGCCACGATGGTGACTGTCCTTGGCGAGGCCATCTTCTTCCTCTTCTTCTGTTTCCTCCTCTCCCTCCAGCACCGAGCATGCAGCAGCGGCAGCAGCAGCAGGCTGTTCTCCCCCCGGGCTCAGTGATCAGCAGTGGGAGGGTTTCTGAGGGGAAGGGCTTCCACACTCACAGAAATGGCGACGCGATGATCCCACCCCCACACACACACACACACAGACCCCAACCGTCCGTCCGGACCCGGAAGTAGGAGGCGCACTGCGCATGTGCCAGTGAGTCACGATGGATGGATGGATGGATGGATGGATGGATGGATGGATGGATGGATGGATGGATAAATGGATGGATGGATGATGGATGGAGGGATGGATGAATGGATGACAGATGAAAATCGATGGATGGATGTGGATGATAGATAAATGATAGATGTATGATAGATGAAAGACTGATAGATGATGATATACGATAAGATAGTGGATAGAGATAGTGGATAAAGATAAAGATAGTGGATGGATGATAGAGAGATATCCATCTTTCCATTCTATCCATCCATCCAGGATGATGCGTCCATCCAGGATGGATAGAAGATAGAAAGATTGATGGATGGATGATAGATGGATGTTTGATAGATCATAGAAGGATAGATGGATGAATGGATGGATGGATGATAGATGAAGGATGGATGGATGATGATAGCAGATAGAAAGATGGATGATGATGATAGATGGATGAATGGATAGATGATAGAAAGGTGGCTGAATGGTGGGTGATAGATCGATGTATGATAGGTGAAAGATGGATGGATGATGATAGAAGATAGAAAGATAGATGGTGGAAGATTAGATAGATAGATAGATAGATAGATAGATAGATAGATAGATAGATAGATAGATAGATAGATAGATAGATAGATAGATAGATAGATAGATAGATAGATAGATAGATAGATAGATAGATAGATAGATAGATAGATAGATAGATAGATGTTTGTCTGTTTCTAAAAACTCTGCTTATAAACAGCGACACCACGCGATGCCAGTCGTGATAAAATGTTTATTATGTTTTACCGTTTCATAGATTTGTTCATCACTTTAGCAATGTCCCATCCTCTGGAAAATGTTCCAATATCAATAAAAAAAAGACACATTTACAAAAAAAAACATGTTTCAGTCAAAACTGCATAGATTCATACAAACAAAACTGACTTTAACATTTTGGCCATCACAACAAAGTACATTTATATTTCACATAATTTTGTTTACTCATTTTCATGTTTTTATAATGACTTCATATTATTACATACCGTTCATATTGTCAGTGTAGACAGAGGTGCAGACCTGCCCTTCACTACACATTGGGATCTGCAACTTTTATCCAAAGGTTCAGGGATCAGGTGTTGGTAGGTAAGAGTGTGTGTGTGTGTGTGTGTGTGTGTGTGTGTGTGTGTGTGTGTGTGTGTGTGTGTGCTACTGTAGCGGACCCACATCCTCACACTCAGGTGGCAGGATTCCCTCTCACTGTCCCTGATCCTGACGTTCCTTCAGAGCCAGTATTGCTTTTCGGTAAAGATCTATCAGGAGACAGGGTCATCTTTTTAATTTTTGGATCTTTTCTCTGTTCAGTGATTTCAGAGTGAGTCCAGCGTGTTCACTGGGCCTCATGTGTTGATGGGAGAAGAGGTTCAGGCTCACCAAAGGTCGCCGACAGGTCCACGGGCTGAGTGTAGGCTGCCGGTACGTCCTCTGAGTTGATCTTGTTCTTCCTCTTCACTTTGACCACTTTCTTCTTCGTCTTCTTCTTTTCCCCCTTAACTGGACACAAAACAGAGGACAGGTTACGTTCACATTCTTAAAACTGTTCATTATGATGATCTTTAATCGATTAGTGAATATGTTTCCAACCTTTCGGCGTCTTCTCCTCGTTGTCGGGTGACTCTGGCACATCCACGGTCTCTTCCTTCACTTTGGTTTTGCGTTTCGGCTTTCTTTGTTTCGGGGGGATCAGGGCACTGCTGGCTTTCTCTCTGTGACCAGAGTTCTCATTCTCTCCTTCGTCGTTCACGTCGCCCTCCTCCTCTTCCTCCTGATTGTTTATTTCTTCCTGATCCTTCTCGCCTTCTTTGACCTTGATGGATTTCTTCTTCTTCTTCGTCTTCAGCTTCTTTTTCAGAGTGGTTTCCTGTCGATAAAGGAGCTCTGTTAATTCATTATCTACTTGGTGTAAAATTCCCTTTATATTGTATTATATTAGGATACAAAGATACAGATTACAAAAATGTTTGCAAAATCATCATGTTTTGTGACTGAATTATGTAAATATAGTTATCTTATCTTTGAGTTAGGCTTATCTATTATCATCATTAGGAAGGATGTTTGTTTATTTTTCAGCCATACTTTGTAAAATGTAGCATCATGTCAGAGTTGTTTTTCTCACCTTTTGCAGCATGTTTCTAATGGGCTGCAGCTTCCCTTCACCCTTGCTCTTCTTCTCCTTCTCTTTGGGCCGATGAACCTGGCGGAGCTCTGACTTGCTGGATCTCAGCCTGAGGTGACGAATCATTTCACACAGAAAGGTCAGCGTGCAACTCAAGATTTACTGTTTGCACAAGATAAAAAAAGCATGAATGTCTGAACCCTCTCTTACCGATCGCCCTTGGTCTTTTTCCTCACTTTCTCTGGTTTCCAGCTCTTCTCCCTCTCTCTGGGCTGCAGGGGCCTCTTGCTGTCCTGGGCCACACGTGTGCACAGCTCAGGGTAATCCAGACAGACCGCACGCATCAGCCAGCGAAGGCCTCGCAGCGTCTTCCTGTCCGACCACCGTCGCAGGTCCATTAAGGCTGAACAAGGCTCCTGGCGGGGGAGGTGAGGGGGGGGGGGGGCGCAGAGGAGGAGGAGGGGGGTTCAGCTTGGATCTATATGAATGTGCTTTTTCAAAATGCACTAAGCTAAGAAAGAATAGTGCAGTCTTATCAATGCAGCCCACACAGTGTTATCATCTTTTTTTATGCAAGATCTTAAAGCAAAAATGTTCTTTGCTTCGGAAATGTATTTGATTTAGTAACGCTCTTAGGTTTGGCATCTATATATTAGTCCTTCATATTAGGATTCATTTATGAGACCACATCTGCTCATTTATTGTTACGCTATTCCTCAACTTTTTGTTGCCTCATGTTCTTTCTGATGGAGTGTTTGTTTATATTTTGTTTACGTATGCTCTTGTAAAGCTGACTGTGGCTCTGATTTTGCATGCGTGAATCGTGGAACCACTTACAATATGGCAAAGAGAGCGGCTCTGGTTGACCAGCTTCTCCAGAGACAGGACCTCGATCAGCTCGCTCCCCAGCAAAGCGTTCATTTTGTCCTGTTTGTTCGCCAACCTGGAAACAAGGAAAAGACCCGAGTTATTGATGCTGTACCACGCTTTCTTTTACCAGTGTCCCCATTCAACACAGGGGGGCGCTGTTCTCCATTTGTTCACACAAGACACGGACTGAAGGAATCAAGTCGAGGATAATTACACTAATATGGGTTTCCCTGCCACCCGTGGCTGTTTGAGCAGGTCAGAAAGGACCTCTTTGACCTCCTTTATCCTCAGCCTGTCACTGGAGTCCACCACAAAGATGATCCCGTGGGCGTCTCCATACAGATCCCTCCAGGACCCCCTGGCCTCTGCAGACCCACCCACATCCAACAAGGTGACCAGGTAGTTCTCCACCCTGAGCTCGCTCCGCACGCAGCCCTGGGTTGGTCCTGCCTCCATGGCATGAGGGACTGAGGACCAGAGGGAAAGCAGAGCTAGGTCAGTGGATCTGTTCCTTTAATATGAGTTGGAGTAAAAGTATGTATTGAAGTGGTACCTCTCATCATGCCTCTGATGGAGGAGGTTTTTCCAGCTTTGTCAAGACCAACCACCAGAATGGTCGCTTTTCTGCACAGAGATATACACACATTAATATAGTGATTTCATACGATCAGATAAAGGTCTGCACCCCCAAAGGGTGGGAGGCAGAGTCACAAAGAGGCTGGTCGTACCTGACGGGCTCCTGTATTTTGGAGACCCAGGTGCAGCAGTTGCTCATCAGGTTGAACATGTTTATTTGAGGTGACAGAGGTGTGCACAGCGGCCACCATCTTCTCTGGAACCGGTACCTGCAAACAGATGGTCAGGCTTAGTGTGACTCCCTCCCTCCCTCCCTCCCTCCACACACACACACACACACACACACACACACACACACACACACACACACACACACACACACACACACACACACACACACAGGTCTGTTTGGAAGAGTCACCAGGAGGGTGGGGGTCACAGCCAAGTCTGAGACAAAGATGCTTTGTGTCTCCTGTGGGCTTTGGAGACTTTTACAGATGGTGCCAACTGTGTACCTGTACGTCCCCAGAATCTAAAAATAGCTGCAGTCTATCACGCTTTAAGTCATTTGAATCTCATGTCTTATTTTCTATTTGTTTGGGTCCCTCAGAGCCAATAAAAACCAACCAACCAACCTCACTACAAACATTTTCTTGGTAATAGTTTTTAGCAACAGTTGCATTCTTGATATAATCTTCTGTGATATAACCGATGTGTCAGCCTCATAAAATCTCCTGACCTGTGCAGGAAAGTATGATTAGTCTCGTCCCAAGGCTCATAATGCGTATGCAGCAGGTGTGTCTGAGGCAACGTGCTAAAAAAAAAACATGCACAGGTCTTCAGTCCTTTGTCCAGTGCATCTGCCCAGGCTGGGTAATCTGCTAAAGCCAGTTTAGAATGGCCTGTTTCTGCTGAGTTGACCCATATCATGGTCAGCCTCAACTGCACCAGCCCTCCATGTGTACATGAATAACACAGGACTAATGTTACACAAATAAAGACCAGGTTTAATATTGTATGCTGAGGAAAAATGCGTATGTTAACTGTTTCTGTGCTGTCCAAAACGTCACTTCAGGTTTCATGATTTCATTTAATGATACCAGAGTAGTGGGTTTTTGTTTGTTTGTTTGTTTTTCTGAATTCCAGAATGAATGTTTGTTTGGGGTTTTCTATACCTGGAAAACTTACACAGGAAACAACAACAACAGAATAAACAGGATCTGCAAACACTATATATAATAGACTAATAAAATTGCTTATAAGATAAATGAGATAAATAAATCCTGTACTGGATAAAAACTGATTGAAAAGATATTTTTAAATTTCACCAGAACTTCTGAAGAACTTTTTAAGCCTTTGAAGAGTTTAAATCCATAAAAAACAAATATTATCAAAATTTCCATGATAATTCCTGACAAACACAACGCCTAATAGTGCAAATGTTAGAGTCTGTGCACACAATCAGCTAACAGGGCACATGGGTGATAAAATAAAACGAACCAGAGTGTTAAAACAGAATATTTTACTCTGATCTGACACTAAACTACCAGCACTTAATACCAGTAATTAGCTGCATTAGATGGAATTAATGTGAAATCTGCATAAGAGAGGAAATATAGCGGATACTCACAGGAGCAGGTCTATGTCCATGCATTTGTTTGGGTGCTCCTCGTTACTAACATCTTGCTCCAAACAGCCACAAACCCAATCAGGCTCACACTAAGCCCCTGGTCACCTCATGTGGGAGGCGCAGCCCGGGGAACATCGTGCTGGCGTCTCCACCAATCCCGAGGCCTCCTGAGCCGATTGCTAAGCAGATTGGGTGGCGTGGTTCCTCTCCGACTACAACAAACAGTGCATATATAACAGGTGAACTAAATGTGTGGTATGGTGTGATCTGTGGCGTGTGGTGATAGTGGTGGCGTGCAGAGCGATTAGACAATTAGACAAAGTTAGGCTGCTCCTGCTTTGATCAGAGATTATGACATCATTACTATATACTACAGGTACTACGTGGTACCTGGAATCAAGGTGATTTATTTCCACTAGAGGTACATTTTAATCGATACTATATCTAATTTCACAATGTGAATGTGGTAATAATATATTAGTATGTGTAATAGTCAATTGACACTGTAAAGACTATACATTATTTACATGTTTTTGTTTTTTCTGTTCTCTTTGAATTTACATGTGAGATTATAGCAAAATGTGTCTTATTATTCAGTTTTCGATGTTTTTTTTTTACATCTGGCCAGATGTAAACAAACAGATATATCAGATCATTACTGTGCAACAAGTAAACAAACAGTAAAATTAAATATTATGAACAGAAAACAAGCAACAGACTTATTGTCATTTGGGTTGTTGACACAACAAAATACAGGTTTCAGGTCTCAGATGTAACATAACTCCATAAAAAGCTACAGTTTCATACATATATTAAATAGAAATATGGCATACAAACATTTAAATGTTAATCTATTCATTCATAATCGTATAATTCATACATAAAAGTGGAGAAACTTTTCAACGACACTGAAAAAATTATCTCAGTGCAGATATCATTATAACATTATAATATTATCATAATTGTCTGTGTGGACTGTCTCTTCAGGGGTATAAATAAAGTTCTTATCTTATCTGATATTAATCCTTACATGTAACACTGATTCACTTTAGAGGCTCCATGCATTACATAATGCTATCAATACAAGGATTAGCAGAGTGCAGCACATTTCGTGTGCCGGCCTCTGCCACTAGGTGGCCTCGAATCAACACGATCTGTTTACGACCAGAGCTAGCTGAGCACTTTGAAATGTCTGTCCAGTAAAACGTCTCTATTTTCTATTCCTCGCTGAGCTAACATGAATTCCCTCTGCAGATAAGTCTCCATCCTGTCACAGATGAACACACACACACACACACACACACACACACACACACACACACACACACACATGCAGCCTGGGGACTCAGCAACCCACAACCGTGGTTATGTCATATCTGTGTGTGTGTGTACTATATGTGGGTAAATGCATGTATAAAACAGGAACAGATCGTCTGTTGCTCTGACGATAAATGACGACACTCTGAGACCCCGAGCAACAGTTTGTGTGCAGCCCTTATCTCATTATGTCATTAAAGCGCCGTCAAATCAGGATCTGCCCTCCTCTGCTGAGTAGACTGATCCCCTGGTCTGACCACTGCCCTGGGTCACCTGACACTGACTGTCACACATACACACACACATACTCACACACACGCATGCACATAGTGCAAAAGCAGCAGCAGCTGAGGACCACACCCCTAGTGGCTCTTGTTCTCTACGCATTGCAAACGTGTTTCAAAGACCTCTGAGTGCTGACCTCACAGTCTGGCTCACAGTCAGTCAGTCAGTCAGTCAGTCAGTCAGCTCTTTATAGCCATCTCTCTCACACACACACACACCCTCACTTCAGATAAGGGCATGTAAATCATTGTATGATTTAAATGAGGACAGTTCAAGCGTAGCTTAGCTTGACCACAAATCAGCACCTGAGATTCACCAGCAGGCACTTGATACGCCCGCCTGTGTGTCATATGCACAGAAACCAGCGTGTTTACGAACATCATGTGTAATCAGCCGCAATGCCAGGAAGTCACTGGAAAACACACATTTCCTACGGTTTCATTATGTGAAAAGGCAACTTGCTGCATTTGCAGTTCCTGTTTTCTTCAAATTATACAAACAACAACTTGTCTTGTTTCTTTATGGCAGTGACCTGCAAGACATTTCCTCCTCTTTCCAGCCTTTAAGATATGCTAAGCTAAACTGAGATAAACATCTCCTGTATTGTAGCTTCATATTATCTGTTAACATACAGAAGGTGGACATTCAGTATCTCACTGAAATCTGAAAGGATTGTACCCAAAACAGCAGATTTAACAGTGGATGACACCATGGAGGTACAAAGACACAGTTGGGCTCAATTGCTGTTGTGTTGTTTAAGAGGACAGATGCTATACAAGCTGTACATAGCTTATAGGGTTGTGCCATGAAAATATATATTCACAAAAATATGAGAGGTGTACACACTTCTGTGAGATACTGTAATCTAGACCTCCATCTTCTTCATTTGGCATTTTTTGCCCAAAACACGTGTTCCTCTAAACATAGATTAAAACAAAGGCAGGAAGAATGGTCTATTTTAGTCCCATGTGAATGAATTTGAACATTGAGCCTAACAGTGGCATTTCACTAGCCTGTTTAGCAGGTGACACTAACCAGAGGGCATGTTTGACGGTCTGTACCGAGGTTTCCGTCTTCCACTTCCCCTCGTCTCCGCAAACCATGCAGCCTCGGCCGTCTGGAGTCACTGAGCCACACCGACGCTTCACCAATCACATGCATTAGTAATGACAAGCCTGTTTATGTGCTCCTTTCTTGTTGCCAAGCTGATGTCATTGATTCAGATTAAATCTGATTAGACTGGGAGAGGTCAGCATGTTTTAAGAGCGACTGTGTTAGAACTGCGCCACAGTTGATAGAGAAAGGAACTTAGGTCACCTTGTTGTACTTCACTAAAAGGGGATTTTGGATTTCAACATGTTTTTTAGAAATAGAACAGCACTTGCAAAACAAAAGAAGTTGGTTTTGCAATGAAAACATTAGTGAGACCAATACAGACTGTGTGTTTCTCAACCACAAATAGATAATCATTGTTTGCATAAACAGAGTAGAGCAAACATAGTTCTGTTTACCTGGAGTCCTGTTTCTAATAGGCCATGTATCTTATAGTGAAGTAATGCGGAAATGTAAGTGTAAAAACCGAATGAAAAGACATATTTACATTTTAGTGTCTGATTCAGTCTCTGTGTGTCTGTGTGTGTGCTGCACCTGTTCCACTTGCAGAGCTGCAGGTCACCATAACAAGACCAAGTCCGCCCTGTTAGTTGGAAACTAAAAATGGAAGTGCTGAGAAACTGATCTGACTCTGCTCGCCCCCCACAGTCATTTGCATTTGGAGCGGACAAATACTGTGTTGTAATGAAGCCACAGCACATTTCACACTTTATCAGAAGCAGCCAGCCTTGCCCTTCTGTGACCTTTTCTGATATCCCTGATATCTTTGAACAACCTGCAGTCACTATTTCTAGGCATTTTTTTAATCCTTTTAATCAGTAAAGTTTGCAGAATTTACCACCTCATTTACCTAATTTTTACACATTATTTGACTTCATTCAGGAAGTTTTCAAATTCATTTAGCTCACCAATGATAGATAGATGAATTGAACTTGATGAACTTGATGTTTAATAAGATCAAGATGCCTTTTTGAAGTTTATTCTTGTACAGACAAGATGATAATCAAACAGAGGGGGTAGCCGTCTGGGGAGTGAGTCCACAGATAAAACAATAAAAAATTTATGGTTTCCTCAGGGAGGTTCCCTCAGGCATATCCAAGTTTCAGAGTACAACACAATAAGTTAGAAAAAGGACACAGCTAATCAAGAGATAGTGAAACAAACAACATGTTTTAATGTGTATGTGTACATTCAATATACACATAATAATAAACACATAGTAATAAACCTTGTGTTGGACTAGAGGTCTGAGAGTTCAGGAGAACAGCCCGGGGGACAAAGACGGATCATCCTTGAAAATAAACATTTCCAAGGAAGAAGTTATTGACGATTAAAAATTGCGTCCGTCACAAACACACAGCTCTTTCCGCTTTTACTTTGAAAGCGCCAGCGCGTTTCCGGTATGAAGCCGCTCGCGCTCGTGCCGCTGGTGCGGTAGTCGTTGAACTGGCGGGGCGTCAAAAGTGACGCTCAAGTCAGCGCTCGCGCAGCCTCCCACAGCTGCTGTCACGGCCGGGCTGTGGAGGAGCCTCTCTCCCGGGGACAACGCGTCTCTTCTCCGGGCTGCACGGCCTCAGCTCCCCGCAGACTTGACAAGAACCGAACTTCGCTGAAGCTCCTCGAACAGGGTGGAAGGAGGACTGGAAACGGGAGACCGAAAATCCAAGAAAAGAAGCCGAGGAGGAGAAGGAGGAGGAGGAGGAACACGCAGCCGAGGTGTGGAGTCACTCACCATGTAGCTCCAGCCATGATCCAGTTGGTGGAAAGTTGGGAGAGAAGACGAATTAAGAGATGTTTGTTCCTCAAAATGACCGGTTTGTGAACGAGGTTCGGTCCGAGGAGGAGGAGGAGGCGGAGGAAAGGGAGTTCTGCTAACGCTGTTGAAGACTGCGCGACTCGGTGTAAACATGTTGGAAGTGGACATGGAGGAGCAGGACAGGGACATCTTGGACCTGGACACTCAGGAGTGTCCCTCAGTGGTGGAGAACGGAGTGCTGATCGTGGTGAAACCCAGCAGGGTGCAGCCTCCTCTCAGCGTCCTGCTGGCCACCATCCTGTACCTGGCCGAGTTCATCACAGCTGCCGTCCTCTGCAGCAGGTACCACAAGACCGACGACGTCATCTGGATGGGCTTCACCATCACCTTCATGCTGGTGCCAGCCGTGCTCATCCAGCTGGCCCTGACCTTCATCCACAGGGACCTGGGCCGGGACAGGCCCCTGGTCCTCTTCCTGCACCTGCTGCTGCTGGGCCCAGTCATCAGGTGAGAGATGAAGATGAGGAGGATGATGATGGTGATGGTGGTCCAGGGTTAACATGTTGGAGGACTGCTTTGAGGAGATGAGTGTGTGGTGCACAACATGCAAACACACCATGAAGTTTTGCAGTAATCGCTGTCGCGATCTATACACGACCAAAGTGCTTCAAAAAGTCACGTCCGCTCCACATTTTCTCTGTTAGAACTTGATACGTCTTATCTACAGGGTGTCTGCAGGGTCTTCAGAAGTTGATAAACGAATTTGGCAGAAATTAGGGCCCTTAAAACATATTTCCAAAAGGTCGACTTTATGGGGTATTCAAAGCTCTTACTTCCCAGCTGGTCTGAGGTCTGCTGTATGGCTGTGCTCTTTACATTTAATTGCAAACTAGAGTTTAGTGAGTGAAAGATGTGTATTCAAAACACTGCATGGCTCCTGTGAAGTGATTGGAAACAAAAGCAGACTGGAAAGAGACGAGGGAGACTAAGAAGACCTCAACCTGCAAGTCCACTTAGATCACTGATAAGATATCTGATAAACTGTCAAGATATCTGGAACACACACTTTAACATAAAAGAGCGTTTTAACGCATGTTGGCTTAGAAAATGCTATCACTCATCTGCTAGATGGATAGACAGAGGCATATTACTTGCTGTCCCTCTAGGATATCATATTCTATTTTGTAAAAAGTCTGTTTTTCTCTTCTACATCTGTTGTCCAAACCTGAATCTCCTGCAGGGAACCTCCCAAAGGGATCAGTGGAGTATCTGGTTATATATCGACATATAAGTCATATCTTCTCAAACAGGCAGTGCAGGATTAAAAGTTACAAATCTTTGGTAATGAAAGACCAAAGTGAGCCTGCAGACACATTTCTGAACATGTAATCCAACAGAACAGGACGCCTGGAAAAGAGATCTGTGCCTGTGGGCTCAGAAAATAACTGCTTCTTAGATAGATAGATAGATAGATAGATAGATAGATAGATAGATAGATAGATAGATAGATAGATAGATAGATAGATAGATAGATAGATAGAAACTGTAACTGTACTGTAAAATGAGCAAGTTTAGCTTTCATTTTAGACTCCAGTTCAGGGGAAGTTTTCATTGTGTTCAGTAAAAACCATCACAAATTCCAGAGAACACGAGGCAGCAAATACTTCTCCTGTTGGCTAATCATGTTTTCCTTACAATAAGGTGTGTGGTGCTGACAAAAGCTGTAACCGAGGTCGATTGATGGATTGATTGATTAGCAGAAACAAAACAAATGAGGAAAACCAGCACTCTACTTCTGATTACAGTACTTGAACCCGAGGATTTGCATCTGCACAGAGCAGGCTTTTTTGGACATTTCTGACACGCTTCACAGACTAAGTCTTGCTCACCGATCATTAAATTGGGTCAGTCGGTATTTATCAGCTGAAGCAGCGATTTGTTGTGGTCATTAACTGAATCACACCCCAGATGGAGAGGCTGTGTGTGAGGAACAGGAGGGACTGCCTGCACACAACAGCCTCACACGTCAGCCAGTCCAGACCTCCTTTTCCAACCACCGTCTCCATGATTTTCCACCCGGGACAGGTTTCCAGTCCATGGCAGGACACACACACACACACACACACACACACACACACACACACACACACACACACAGAAACAGACGTGCATGCTTTTGGATGCTGGCTCAGTGTTGTGCAGGGATCTGAAGGTCAAAGGTCATATCCCGGCCCTCTTGTAGCCTACATGTCGAATTATCTTGGGGCAAGACACTGACTTTCAAGACCTCCCGATATGCTGCATCATCAGTGTGGGAACGTCTTCCCTGTGGAACTCATTGTGGATAAAAGGATCTGCTGAATGATTAAAAATGTGGGAATGTAACTGGAGGAAGCAGAGAAAAACCGGACAGACGGGTGAAGATGCAAGGTGAGGTGTTTCCATGCCTCAACAACATTCAGTTTTATGTCAGAAGATGAAAGAAATATTCACATTTAAGAAGCTGAGATCAGAGAATTGTGTCTTAAATCGTTTAATCGATTATTGTAAGAGTTGTTGGAGACCCTCGGTCTGACTCTGGTCCATCTAGCAGTGACATGATGGTGGTAACCGCCATCCACTGATAATTTAAGACCTCACAATGTCAAGAGAAAACCACCTGTCACCAGCAGACTGGATCTTCTGGGGAGCTGGAGCCAGTCTGAGGTGAACCGTCTCTCAGGAGGACGTCACTCTGTGGCCTGAGGAGCCCTCGTTTCACTTTGCCTGTGGACACCATGCCCAGACTGTTTCTAGAGCAAAGTTCAGATGCTTTTGGGAGAGCGTGTGAGGACATGGAGCTGTCTGTCTGCTCCCAGGATGTCCCTCCCCAGTCCAGCGAGACACCTTCTCGTGCTGGTGTCTCTACAGCAGCAGCAGGGTGGTGAGAGTGAGAGAGCCCGGTCGGTCTGCAGCCCAGACCTGTTCCCCCAGCCTGCTGAGCTCGGCTGTACGCCTGCCAGCAACTGGGAGGGATTTAGCTTCCCTTTCACAGTTCACCGTCCCCAGCTCCCCACAATGTGGAGGAAACTCATCTTTTGTGTGTCAGGTCTGGGACCCATGGAGCGGTTTTACCCGCCTGAGCGTCCAGTGCGGTCGGGACTGCAGCGTGTCTGCAGGGCGGGCTCATCCTGCACGTTCCTCGCTCGCTCAGATCTGTGAGCTCATCTGAGGATAATGGCACCCAGAGGCCTCGGTGCAGCAGACGGCTGATCAGGCATGTCCTGGCTCGGCCGTAGTAGAGAGAGAGAGAGAGAGAGAGAGAGAGGGAGAGAGGGGGAGGTCAGAGAAGGGCTGTGGATGTTACCGGAAAGGCTTCTAGAAATAATTCAGCCTTGTTTTTATTCTTGGAAGCCGAAACGGTGCAGAAGGCCGATACGGATTACGTAAAAGCAACGAGTTCAGAGGACTCTTTAGAGAGGTGTGTTTAAAAAAAACAAAAAAACAACAACCCTGAGATGTGAATGTTATTTCAGCAACAGTCGTGCTGAGGGGAGAGAGAGAGATGATCTTGTTTGTGCACAGCCCAAGTTTGCACTTTGGTGTCGGTTTGCTCTCGGCCAAGAGACCTGTTTGACAAACAGTGAGTCACGCAGGCCGATGGAGGCGGGGACAAGTTCACATCTCCACCTGATACTCCCTTTCTTTCTTTCTTTCTTTCTTTCTTTCTTTCTTTCTTTCTTTCTTTCTTTCTTTCTTTCTTTCTTTCTTTCTTTCTTTCTTTCTTTCTTTCTTTCTCTCCCTCTCTCCCTGAGCTTTGATTACCCAACAGTAAGAGGCAGCTCCCGATTCCCAGTTTTTATATATATATAAATCAATTGAAGAGGGCGTGTCGTGTTGTTCTGCAGGGCAGGGACGTCTCTGCTTAAGCTGCATGCCACGGGGAGAAGACTGCAAGAGAATATGTTGCTGAAAGGAATATAAATAACTGGATTTGTGGCTCAGCTTTCAGTCTCAGCCTGAAACGGGCCTCGGACTGTAGAAAAAGTACAGGAGGAGGAGGAGGAGAAGAAGGAGAGGAAGCACTCAGGAAGTGATCTGTGTCATGAGAACTGTGCAGGTGTGAAGGTGGTTTCATGTGCTGCATCACAACAGATCTGTCTTCTCAGACCACGCCTCACACTCTAACACATGCAGAGCTAGAGCAGACTTCTCTTGATGCTCACAGATTGTCGGTTCCCATCCTGGATCTGGACCAAGGTCGGCCACAGGCGCAGATCTATAATTATATATCAACAGGCTGAAAATAGAGCCAACATGCAGACCACCTGTAGCTCCAGAGTAGTGTTAGGCTAGATCTGCAACAACTAATCGATAGATCGACGACTCATTATTCATAAAACATTCAACGAGGATTTCGATAATCGATTGGTCAAGTTAAGTTTTTAAAGAGTGATGAAAGAGAGTGAAATTACTCCATAAATCTGTGAATATTTATTAATAATTATTAATATAATGTGAATGTTTTCTCTTTATTTTTCGTCTCTGACAGAAAATTGAAGGTTGATAAAGTGAAAGAAACTTTGGAAAGAATTTGAGGACGCTAAATCTGCTGTGGCTAACGTTAAGCTAATGCTAAAGCTAGCAGAGAGGTCTCTGGAGCCAGCCTGCTGCCTATAGATGAGGCATTTGAGAGTGTAAAATCTTTTTTTTTAATTACTGATTAATGCAACTAATGCATGAAACAATACAAATGTTTCATGTTTTAAAAATGTTTTAAAATGTGAATCAGTTTAATTTCTTTCTGATTACGACACTAGTGTTGTCTGTTTGATGAGTCAGAGGCAGAATTAACACCATATCTTTCTTTATTTCAGGTGCGTATATAAACTGTAAAATTGTTATTGGTATGTCAGTTATAAGAAGTACATTTGTTGTTGTTTTGGTGGGAAAAACTGTTATTCACTTCACTCTTATACTCAGAAATCTCAATAGCAAAGTCCTATAGAGAAGACAACATATGTCGACAACACCCTGAATGTCCTCTGGGATCAAACTCTTCCTAAACTCACCATTTTAATACAAACTCTCAAAGAACTAGCAGGCTGATTGTGATCTTTTCCTGTCCACCACTCTCTCTGAGTCGTACAGTTCGTAGAGGGCAGCTGAAAATCGGTGGCGAGCTCCCGTTAAGAGCCTCAAAATCAATTCAGAGCCGACACAGAAAAACCAAAACTGTGACAGACAACGCTACATAGATCTGATAAGCGTGGCTCTGCCAGAGACCGTTTCAGCACAGTCCAGCCTGATCCAGTGAATGTTTCGCAGTCTGCTGCAGTAGCAGAGCTAGAACGATCCAGGAAGAAGAAGAAGAAGAAGCTGAGAGCGTCTGTTCTGTGTTAGCCACGCGCCGACCTGTATACATAATGTGGGGATGAGTCAGTGAGTCTGCGCTCCTGTGTGCCCGTTATCATCGCTCTCTCTGAGAACATTTCATCCTGTTCTGCAGCTTGTTGTTGTGTCAGCTCACGCTCTCTTTCTTCTTCTTCTTCTCCCTCTTCCTCCGCCCGCTGAGCCGCTGTAAACACAGCCTCCTTGGCTCTGATGAGAAGCTTCCTGTGTGATTCAGGGGCTGTGTGTAATTGCTCATCACAGTAGAAGTGGGACTCCTCCTCCAGACCTAGAATCCACTGTTCATCCATGTGCTCTGGTGTTGATGTACTGTCGGGGCTCATCAGAGAAGCCTGCGATGCTGTTTTGTGACAGGATGTTGTGGTCCGTCTCATGCTTCTCACTGTGACGGCCGGTCTCGGCTCCCATGCAGATGAACGATCACGTCACTTTACGTTGCTTCGACATAGCTCCTCGGCTTCTTCTCATTCGCTAAGTGGTAACTGGAGCTTTGCTGCAGCCATGGGCCGATGCGTCCACCTCCAGCCTGATGTGTTGGAGACAAGATCAGAGGAGGAACCTGAGGAGGAACCAGAGACTGAGGAGGAACCTGAGGAGGAACCAGAGACTGAGGAGGAACCTGAGGAGGAACCGGGAGACAAAAAGACGCTGACATGTTACCAGGAACTGAAAACCAAACAGTCGAGTCTTAATTTAGTCACATACCTGAACAGAAAAAAATAATGCAGACTGTCAGAGGTGGGAGGGGGTGGAACTCAGGTCACATTACACCTCTATTGTAGCTGTAGCGTTAGCTTAGAGCTGCTACCTCCACATCCACAGCCGAATGAATGAATGCGATGATGTTTTGGACCTGTGGCTTATCCAACAAAGGTAGAGGTAGAAGTGGATGTGCTTCAAGGTTACAGCCCTCTCAGACCAACTGTTAGATTAGAATAGAAAGAAAAGAGAAAAATAGACTGAGTTACATACAGAGACAGGTACACACAGTCCTTCAGAGGTGGGAGTGTTTTTAATAGGTGTGATTCAGGGATAGTCTGTAATTTCTGGATCTAATTCTTCTCCACAAGAGCTGTGTACATAGAAGCTATGAAACACTGGTTTCAAATCAATGTGGGAATAATTAACGCCCTTAAAATGCAATTGCTCACTCTTCTGAGATATTGATTTAGGTATTATTTCATCTTTGTTCCTTCCCAGCTGATCTGAGGTCTGTTGTGTGGTTGTGCTCTGTAGATTTAATTCCAAACCACGACTGTTTGGTGACTGTGAGACATGTTGCTGAGTTGAACTCCAAACGGTGATGGAGCTTTTATTTGTTTATTTTTTAACAACCTTAGAAACAGGTTCAGGATTGCTGCAGATGCTCTGTCCAGATAGTGACAGATAAATGTAGTTTTTCAGGTTTTCACTGATGGATGTGTGGCAGTGGATGGAGGAGGGTCTGCTCAGCTCGGCTTTGTCTCAACCTGCCTCCTCCCAGTGTGTAATCCTGCTCCTCCGGCGGGGACACACACACACACACACACACACACACACACACACACACACACACACACACACACACACACACACTCTTTCTCTCTCTCTCTATAATTATTGTGTCAAGCTCGCACCAGTTCCAGCATGCAGACCTCCTTGTTTGTGTGTGTGTGTGTGTGTGTGTGTGTGTGTGTGTGTGTGTGTGTGTGTGTGTGTGTGTGTGTGTGTGTGTGTTGATGTCTGATCCCGTGTGGCCCAATCTGGCTAAAGACCTGTTGAAGGAATTTCCTGCATGCTGTCTTGTCTGTCTTGTCTGCTGGTCATTCTCCTCTTAAAGGTCGATTCCTCTTCCTCTCCTCTCATGTGGCGTTTGTCACGCCACGCTGCATGTTGAGGCTACAGATACAAAGCGTTTCCTCTTGTAAATCCATAAAACGCTACCTTGGAAGTGGCCATCGATTTCCCCTTCTAATGCATCTCATCAGTAATGCTTTCTTTTCTTCTTCCTCCTCCTCCTCCTCCTCCTCCTCTCCTCTCCTCTTCTGTCCCTTAAGTGATATTCAGTCTGCCTCTCTTAATCACTAAGTGCAGTCTGGCACCCTCGATTCTGCACCCTCAGCCTTTCTGTTTTTGGCCAGATTTGCAGAGAAAGGAAGAGGTTTTATGTCCTCTCATCAGCTGTCAGTGTGGGAGTGCATATTCTGTATTTGTCTGTAAGAGATAAGCAGCCAAGTAGCAGTGGGTCAAGTGCAGTTCAGGGACATGTGTGAGTGTGAGTGTGTATGTGTGTGTGTGTGAGAGAGGGGATGTTTGGCAACATCCCGTGCTCAGAGCAGCTGTAGCAACAGTCAGGCCGTCTCAGCCTCTCAGGACTAGCTCCGTGTGGGAGCCTCCGTGTCCAGTGCTGGAGGTTTTCCTGGAGCAGGAGATAACATTCCAGCAGAGTGATGCGAGGCAGCGGGAACGAGGGCCGGGCCTCCAGATGTCCAGCACCACCACCACCACCATTCCAGCCTCTTCCAGTTGTTTTTCTGCTTGTATCAGGCGGTTTGAATGTTGAGCCTGTGTCAGTGAAACGTCTGCAGAATTTGAAATTCTTCAATGAGCCTCATGTTTTAGATATTTACTGAGCTTCACACACAGGTTCTTAGGAGTAGACCGTCTCACAGTGGAAAGAAAACACGTGTCCGCTCTCTTTGGTCATGAATGGAGCTCATTTCCACCCAGAGACTGGAAACACTGGGAGCATTTACCTTGCAAACACACCACACCCAGACACACACATGCACACACACATGCACACACACATGCACACACACTGTACGTTTAGCCCTCGGGGAGACTGGGCTCTGCCCCCTGCTGGATGAATGGGCTGCTGTTTGTAGAGCTGTGATTTACTCTCCATTAATGACGGCTCACGTAAGATGAAGAATCTGAGCTGAAGTGTCCATAAAACTGTTTCTTTCATATGTTGTCCTGCTTGTAAAGTGTTGTTGTTGTAAAGATATCGACGCCTAAAATGATCAGACTTAAAATAATCCAAGGAAGGAAGTTGTTGTTGTTACATATGCTCTGGCATTTACAGGGTATGTAAGAAATAGAAAAGAAGATGAAGCTGTTTTTCAAATTAAAGTAAGCAAAATAAGAGGAATAAACATAAAAATCATAATTGTAGTAAATACAAATCTTTTTCTAATGGCATTTTGTGATAAAATGTGTAAATTAACAGTTTCTATGTGTGTATGTATAATACTACTACCACGACTACTACTAGCACAGTTGATAATGATAATAATAATAACGATGATAACAACTTTCAGTAAAAACAGCTGTTTTTACAACTGTGAAAATTATGGGTTCAACCTTTTTTGCTCCAAAACATCCTTTAAAAAAATAATATTGAAAAAAAAAAAGTTGTTACACCCTGTATTAAATCTGCAGTAAAAATCAGATTCAAAATCAGATTATTAACCAAAGATCTTTAAAAGTTGCTGTAATATTCTGAAAGTTATGGCCGGATGAGAGTGAGAACTACTCATCCATGTGGATGGACAGGAAGTTAAATCCTAAGAGGAGTCGGTCCGGTCAGTGTGAAGCAGCGCCGTGCTGCCCCCTGCTGGTCCGACCTCGTCCCTGCACCCTCTCACCTGCTCTGCCTCGTCCTCAGGTGTGTCGAGGCTCTGGTCGTCTACTTCAAGGCGGGTAAGAAGGAGGAGCCGTACGTCACCATCTCCCGCAAGATCCACCTGAAGAAGGGCCAGGGCACGCAGATGGAGTGGGAGATCGGCCAATCAGAGCGCATCCTGGCCTCCCACCGCAACGCCTTCAAGCGCACGGCCGTCATCCAGGCGTTCCTGGGCTCCACGCCTCAGCTGACGCTGCAGCTGTACGCCACCATCCAGGAGAAGTACCTGCTCCCAGTCAGATGTAAGAGGGACCAGTCTGAGGGGTGTGGGGGGCCTGGGGGGTGCTGGTACTGCTGAACCATGGGGGCTCATGAAGAAAACAGGACAGTCAGGTCACAGCATTTAGGACTCATTATAGGAGAACTTCTTTATCGTATTCAGTTAACCTTTTATCCTTTCAACTCTGTGGATGAGAGTGGATTCTAGCTGTGTGTGTGTTTTAAAGAGTGAGACATTAATCAGTGTTAGTCGTTGTTCTCTGGTGTTAACGTGGAATACCTTGGATGTTATCCCACCACCTCTATCAGTCCTGTGTTTGGGGTCGGAGTATTACGGTCCATATCAACCTTATCAGGAGACCTCACTCTGATATGACACTGATAAGGGTTTTTATTTTTTGCTGATAGCTAGACTCAATTCTAATTAGCAAACATTGCATTGATTGATTTTGTTATCAGCAGTTTGGGAGTTTCTCGCCATTTCTGAAGAAGAAAAGTGTTCAAAAGTAGTTCCACTTTTACTCAGAACGTCTTTATTTCCCTGAGGTGTAGCTCCAGTTAAAGAAGTTATCACTACATTGTTTATTTGTCCTTTTTAGAGTCTTGTTTTGCTAGGTGTTGTTCTGTGTAAACCTCGAGGAGACGAAGGGTTAAATGTTCTCGTTAAGTATGTGTTAATCGGTTAAGCAATTAGCTAAGCTAAGACAAAGTGAATCATGTTGCATTGAGTAGATCAAGAAGTGTCTTCATTATGGATGTATTATGAGACCCTCTCTACCTCCTCTCTACCCTAGTGGACACCCGTGGTACTGCACCAGGAAATCCCCCTGTGGCATTTCCCTCATAGACCACAATAGTAAAATATAATAACAAAAACGTTGAAACACAGCTGATTACTAATCTTTGTATGGGATATTTTTAACCCTTTTTAAGGTTTTCCCAAGGACAGAGCAGCCTGACTATGGGCCACATACTGTAATGGGGAAGAGAGAAAGTTCTTTGGACTTTGTGCCAGGTGAACAACTTCCATAGGAACGAACAGGCCGCCATCTTTGGTCCAGCATCAGTTTACGGCTCTGGGGCGTCTAATTAGTGTGGGGTGATACATTATGTGTCATAGCAAATGTCAGATGATTCAGATTGTGTTTTCCCTGATAGGTGATATAAGTGGGTGTGTACCTGGGTTGCTGATGTTTGTACAGATATAGGAATAGAAATGTTGGGTTGATCGTGTTGGTGGGCAGGGATCGCAGGGGGCGGAGCCTCCCAGGGTCGTTGGCTGGGTCGCTCTCACCCTGGTCGTCCTCCCAGTCTGATATACTGGTGTGACGAGGTCTTCCCAGGTGAGCCGTTGTCTGACCTCCAGTCTGTGTCTGCAGGGGCTCTGATGATCATCACCCTGGTCTCCATCATCTACGGCGCCCTGGTCTGCAGCGTGCTCGCCATCCAGATCCGATACGACGACTACAAGGTGCGTCTGCGGCCGGCCGCCTACCTCTGCATGATCGTGTGGCGCGGCCTGGAGATCGCCACGCGCATCACGGCGCTCGTCCTCTTCAGCACGGCGCTCACCTACTGGGTGATCCCGGTGGGCGTGGCCAACCTGCTCTTCTTCTTCTTCCTGCCCTGGGCGGAGTTCTGGGCGAGGAAAGGCTCGCTGACGGACGAGGTGGAGAAGAACTTCTCCAAGCTGGACACGGTGGTGGTGCTGAGCATGTTCACGCTGCTCTACGCCTGCATCAACGTGTTCTGCTGGTCGGCCGTGCAGCTGGACCTGGCCCACCGCGAGCTCATCGAGAGGAAGCAGCGCTGGGGCCGGCTGGCCGCCTACTACTGCGGCCGCTTCCTGGAGAACCTGGGCCTCATCACGCTCTGGTACTTCTTCAAGTCCGACTTCTACCAGTACGTGTGCACGCCGCTGCTGGCCGTGCAGCTGGTGATCGGCTACAGCGTGGCCGTGCTCTTCATGCTGGTCTTCTACCAGTTCTTCCACCCCTGCAGACGCCTCTTCAAGTACAACGTGCACGACTGCCTGCAGTGCGTGTGCTGCCGGGGCGGAGCCAGGAGCCCCGGCCGAGGGGTGCCGCCCTCCTACTCCGCCGCCGCCACCATGGTCCTGGCTCCTGGAGACCCTCTGGAGCCTCCAGACCTCACCAGCCAGCTGGGAGGGGAGCGGGACACGGACATGCTGGAGGACATGATGGAGGCAGCCTGAGCGGGCGACAAAGTGACCTTATGTTCCCACGTGTTTCGTTCGTTTGTTTTTGAGATCAAACTGCCGCCTTTTGTTTCTTCTCCTCCTCTTAAGTGCACAAAACTGTACTTCCTGCGTGGCTGTGAGAAGGTTTCGGGGGGTTTATGATGATGGTGATAATAGTAATGCACAGTTTTAGGGTGGAAGAATGTAGCACACAAAGGTCCAGGGCCGAGGTGAGCACAGGTGTGCTGGAATCGTGCCAAGTGTGTCCGAAAAGAAAAAAAAAAGTGCCCAAAAAAAACAAAAAACCTCCTCTCTCAGGGGTCGCCTCACTATGAAAACCTGCACCTTCAACTCCACAACTTTTCTTTTTTTTTTACCTTTTTTTTGCACGTTTGCATCTGCACTTAACACACACACAGACACACACACACACACACACACACAAAGGCAGGAGTGTGAGAAAAGGTCAGGAGAAGAATTTCTGTCTTCCTCATACGCCAACTGCATGAACCTGCTGTGATGAATGCCTTGTTGTTCTCTGTCCAGTCCGGTCGCTCTGATTTAGAAAACAGGTTTTTTACTTTAACCAAATAAACATGTAAAAAAATGAATAAAAAAGAGAGAGGTGGAGGATTAACATGCGAGTCTCAGCCTTAGATCTGACTCATGAAGCAGAATAGACTTGGTTTTGCTATAAGGTGCTTTAAAGGTTTTTTATGTTTGTTTTGTTCGTCCAGTGCCTTGACTACTACTGTTTTACTTGAAGCTCGAATTAAAGAATCTGTCCACACTTTGACTCATTATTGCCTCCAACTCTTCCTCAGGTGTGTTCCCATCTTTCTCTCTTTCTTTCTCTCTTTTTCCCCCTCCCTCCTTCCATTAGTCTTAATTGCGTCAGTGAGAGCCAGGCAGTAAAATTTCCTGGATGTCGTAACTGACACTTCCTCATAGTTGCCTCTCTGTGGGTTTTTTTTTTTTCAACTCGAGTTTCCAGCAGGCAGGAATGTGGTCACACAACTCTCCAGGAGGAGGGGAAGCCTCTCCTCTCCTCTGCCTCTTTCTCTATCTCTCCAGGCAATTCACAGGTTATTCTCACATCACCTGTAAAGGAGGAGGAGGAGGAGGAGGAGGAGTCCTTACAGGTTGAAGCTATAAGAGGAGCAGGATGCAGGTGCAGATGCAGGAGTGCTGCAAGCTGTGGAGGTAAAGCTCCCAACATGGGGAACTGGATAATCAACAATGGGCTCACATCCTTCATACTGGTGAGTTTGACATTTCAGGTCTAAAACGTGTCAGAATTAGGTGTTTTACAGCTTCAAAGCAAAAAGAGAGAAAAGATTTGTTATGTTTTATTGTGAAATCGGGTTAAAAAGGTTTGTGGGGGCATCTGCAGGTGGTGTGGATGGGCATCAACATCTTCCTCTTCGTCTGGTTTTACCTCTTCTACGACTTGGGGGATCAGTTCTTCTACACCCGGCATCTTCTGGGGGTGAGTACAGCTCAACTACCACGCAGTGGTTTATATCAAGATATAAGCCGAGAAATTACGCTCCATATTAGCCTCCAAATTAGCCTCCAAATTAGCCTCATCCCAGGAAGTGCCCACATTCTTACAGTAAGAGGGAGGAGGAAATGAATGGTTAAGTAACGAGATAGTTAGATGAACGCAAAGTCCATTTTAGATCTGGACAGATTAAAAGGATGACGACATAATATTACTAGAGTTGTAAATGGACAAAACGAATGTAGATGACATTGAGCTGAAGTTAGGTTTCTTTAAAGTCTGAGTTTTAAGTTGCTCTCAGAGCTTCAGGGAGGTTTATTCTCTATCTGAAGACTCTATTTTATGTTTTATGTCTATTTTATGTTTTGTTTTCATTTGTCAGTTATCCTTATTTATTTATTCATTCATTCATTCATCATTTCACCATCATGGGACTAAAAGAGGGACAAATTAATGAATCATTTGTCCCTTTTTAGTCCCATAATGGTGAAATTCCAGATGTTCAATTATTATAAATCTGATAAATTAATCAGGCTGTGCCTGGTTGTTGTGTGGTTGTTGTGTGTCTGTTGTCTGGTTGTTGTGTGTCTGTTGTGTGGTTGTTGTGTGTCTGTTGTGTGGTTGTTGTGTGTCTGTTGTGTGGTTGTTGTGTGGTTCAGTCTGCCCTGGCCTGGGCCCGTGCTCCAGCTGCTGTCCTCAACTTCAACTGCATGTTGATCCTGCTGCCGGTCTGCAGGAACCTGCTGTCTCTGCTCAGAGGATCCTTCGTGGTGAGTCTCTGCACGTTGTGTCTGTCTGGAGCGTCTGTTTCTGTAGTTCCTGTAGTTTCTGTAGTGTCTGTATCTATAGTGTCTGTAGTTAATGTTGTGTCTCTTTCTGTTGTGTCTGTAGTTTCTGTAGTTTCAGTTGTGTCTGTTTCTGTAGTGTCTGTTGTATCTGTCGTGTCTAAGGTGTCTGCTGTTTCTGTTGTTTGTTTCTGTTGTGTCTGTGTATATAGTGTGTTTTGTTTTGTTTCTGTAGTTTCTGTTGTGTCTGTGTCTGTAGTGTCTGTGTCTGTAGTGTGTGTGTGTGGGCGAGGAGCTCCCCTCTCATTACCACTGACCCTGACACGCCGAGATGTTTCCACACGTCATGCAAACCCGTTCGACCGCTTTTGTTTTTTTGGTCCCAAAAATCATCAGAGCTCATCTGAGCTCAGATTTATTCTTTTCTGCAGTTTGCAAGTTGTTTAAAACAATCTTTCTGGCGGTAACTTTCACTGCGTTACACAAACTGAATGATTTTGAATAAGCCAAAAATCACACCATTAAATATACACATCCTTAAATAAATACTTCAGCATGCAGTAGTTTTGTCATATTCTTCTATATTCATCAGGCATTTAACCCTAATATTTATGGGTGATCTTATCACATTGACCTGGACCGATCATGCAATGCATGATTTGATCTGCTCTAATGGATGCGGGTCAGACAGGTTTCACAAACAGCTCTGTAAACGCATCCTCTCCTCTCTCTCTCTTTTTCTCCTTCTTCCTTCATGTTGTCAGTGTTGCGGCAGAACAATGAGGAAACAGCTCGACAACAATCTGAGTTTCCACAAGCTCGCGGCGTACATGATCGCTCTGATGACAGGTGAGTTTAGCAGTGAGCCTTCTTCAGTTTCCTCCTAAAAGGTAGATCTGTTATCGATAGAAACGCTGATTCTATTGGTGTCCAGGTAGGTGTACATGTAGCTCTCCTTACTGGTGTAGATTTAGACTTCAGGTGGACTTCAGACTTCCACCCTGATGTTTTGAAGTTGCTTCAGGTGCATTGTTTACTTTTACAAAGCTTATCAGAGGACACGACTTACTGCAGAGCGGGTGTGGATGGTGGGAACAGAAAGAGTTTTCAGTCCTTCCTGGAGGAAGGTGAAACTGACACTTGAGAAAAAGTTGTGCAAGAAACGGAACTAGCTTCATTTTGCAGCAAAAATGCAATCGATACTCAATTGATTTCATTTCAGATGTTAGAAAATGAATAAAAACACTGTACAAAGACATTAATATATATACAGTGTAAAGCTTAAAGAGCTGGGGATATTGATTGATTTCAAAGTGTGAGCAGTGAAAAAAAGAACTAGAACTAGAAGATTTAGAACCAAATAATAATGTGGTAAAAATAATTTTACTCAAGATGATATTTACTATAAACTTGATGTAGCTGTACAAAAAGACCGTACTATATGTACAATTCACACCTATTGCTGGATTGACTAGTTATTTTCAAGTTTGACTCAAATTGTGGATCCACTTTTCCCGCCTTTTACTTCCACTTGTTTCCATGAAGACAGACAGACAAACGCACACAAACAAATGATCAAAACAGGGGTCACGGTTGCGGTGGGAGGGGGCGCCTCCAGGCAAACAGAGTCCACAGAAAATATTGACCAAAGGTGGATTTTTCTCTTATCTCCACAAGGAACGATCCGCAACTTGAGCCACTGCAAACATTTTAAAATCTGGGCACTTTTTAACATCGCTCTCATTGTTCTGCTAATGTGTGTGTGTGTGTGTGTGTGTGTGTGTGTGTGTGTGTTTGTGTGTGTGTGTGTGTGTGTGTGTCCTCACCTTACAGCTGTTCATATGATCGCCCACCTGCTGAACGTGGAGTGGTACAACAACAGCAGACAGGGAGTTTACGACCAGCTCAGCACGGCCCTGTCCAACCTGGAGGACGAGGGCAACAACACCTACCTGAACCCCATCCGCATCACCGACCTGGTGAGTCCTGACTGAAGGAGAAGAACGTCCCGGAAAACGAGACGTTCTCCTGCTTCTATGTAAGGTGGGGAGAGCACACGCTGGTCTGGAGGTGGTGTGAGGGCTATCAGGAGGGCCAAGAAAGAAGGGCATCATGTTAGGAGAATATATGTGGGCGGGGCCTGCTGGGGCTCATTAGCATGTGAAGGGACAGGCGCTAAAATCGAGTGTTCAGAGCGGACAAGGCATTTCCCCAACATGACAAGAAACCATGTCAAAGAATCAGAAACTAGAATTAGATCACTCATCCTCATCCTCTTTGTTTCTCCATCCTCTAACTGTGTTCTTCTCTTTATGTTCTGCTTTCTCCATTTCCTCCTCTGTCTTTGTTTTCTCCTCCTCCCTCCTCTTCACTCCTCTTCCTCCCCCCCTCCCCTCCCTGGTGGCGTCTCAGGATCCGCAGCAGATCCCGACCTACTTTGTGTTCACCACCATCGCCGGCCTGACGGGCGTCATCATCACGCTGGCTCTCATCCTCATCATCACCTCCTCCATGGAGGTGATCAGGCGCAGCTACTTCGAGGTCTTCTGGTACACGCACCACCTCTTCGTCATCTTCTTCGCCGGCCTCGTCTTCCACGGTGCTGGGTGAGTGAGGACGTTTCGTCTCCCTTCTTGTTTTTTCTCTTTTACGGTTTCACTCGTCTGTTGCGTTTTCCTCTATGCTTCACACTGCAACTTATTTGGTTCTTACCAAGAAAATCTGATGTAGAAGTGTTAATTAAGTGCCAAGTGTTAATAGAAGTGTAATTTATCTTGTTTTTAAGAGTCAATTTCTCATTTTAAGTGTTCACCTTTATACTTTTATACAAGCACTTTATACAAGCACTCCACCTCTTGCAGTATTTCATGAGTTATAATTTGAATGGAGTTGACTTGTCAGAGTCTTTAATTGCTAAAAAGAGCCTTCAATTGATAAAATTTCACATTTCACAGACTGAAAATCTATAGCATAGAGACACGGTTCTATGTAAAGATAATATTCAGTACAGTATAGAATATCTTCTTCAAATCAAACTCTGCCTCCTATTTGAATCAAACTGATTGATGTCTTGCTGAAAGGTCAAATACTTTCACTCGCTTTCAGGACTTTTTTCCCTCAGATTTAGTTTTTGTCTTGTTTTTAGACGCCACTTCTTTGCAGTGCGCCGATGCTCTTCTTTCTGTCTTTGCTGAAAATCGAACTGAGAATCCCAGAGCGCTGATAAAGGATTATTTCATCTTACCTGCAGTCGCATTGTGAGGAGTCAGCAGAATGTTCAGGAGCACAACTTCACCTTCTGCAAAAACCGGACCGAAGACTGGGGACGCATCCCAGAGTGTCCCTTCCCCCAGTTTGCCGGAGGATTCCCACAGGTTCACCTCCTTTTTCTCCTCAAAACACTCTGAACTTTCACCAAACGTCTCACAGCCGAGAACTCATGAGTCTACGTCGTTCTGCAGACCTGGATGTGGGTGATCGGCCCGATGGTGCTCTACCTCTGTGAGCGTCTGCTGCGCTTCATACGCTACATACAGACGGTCCGATACAGGAGGGTACGTCCCCTTATCCATTCTCTAAGGAAACAGATTATAGGTGGAATATTAGTAAAATAGCTTCGAAAAGCAGAGATTGTAGCACTGTACACACCATTCAAGTTGTAAAATGAATAGACTGAAAGGGTTAAAATGTCAGAGCAGATGAAATTTTGGTGTTTTTATAGTATATGGAACAGATTCAGGTTTATTAAAAATGTTGAAGATTCTCTTATTTCAGTGTGTTAAGAAAACAGAATATAAGGAATATGATAGAATGAAACACTCATACAGTACAGAGATTAAAGTGTTTGCACTTTTAAACTTGTAAACAGTAAGTATGAGGAGGAAAAACTCACTATGGTAGGAGATGAGAAACATTTGACTGCAAATATATGTGAAATACTCATTCTGTACTGATACTCAGTGTTTTTGATATTGTTGTTGAATGTGTTTAATCCCGTCCCTCAGATCGTGATGCGTCCGTCCAAGGTGCTGGAGCTGCAGCTGGTGAAGAACGGCTTCAAGATGGAGGTGGGCCAGTACGTGTTCCTCAACTGCCCGGCCATCTCCCAGCTGGAGTGGCACCCCTTCACCATGACCTCGGCCCCCGAGGAGGACTTCTTCAGCGTGCACATCCGCTCGGCCGGAGACTGGACCGACAGGCTCATCGACATCATGCAGAGCCTGCCGGAAGGAGCTCAGGGCCCCAAGTGAGCAATCTGCATCCGTTATGAACTGTGCTGTGTGGAATCAGAAAAATCTGAAATCGTCAATGGAATTAGGTCAGGAACATACATAGCATTAAAAAAGGATGACAATAGTAAAATACAATAGAAGAATAATAAGATAAGTTTTTTATTTATCCCTGAAGGAAAATTGTTCTGTACAGCAGTCAAAAATGACACAGAGGAACATCCACTCACACACGTGACTCAGTTAAATAAATTATTTTACATCATCCCACTCAACCTTTGTCCCTGGCTCAGCCCGACTGTCTGGACATTGTAAAGTGAAGGCGTTTATTGCAGCTAAAGTTCAGACAGTGGCACATAAAAAGTCCTGTGTATCCAGGGATGGGCATGGAAATCTCCTGCTGTTAATGACACCTCTACGTGTTGCATAATGTAACAGTACTGTGATGAAATCTGGCTTCAGTACTAGCAAAGGCCTAGAAATGTATTGGACTAAAAGCAGCTTGTTTACAGTTTAGTCAGAGTCAAAGTTACTTGTACATTTTAAATACAAAACAGACAAAATGTTATAGTTTGAAGTGCAGACAGAATCAAAGACGCTGCCATGTAATGACAATGTTTTGTCTTTCTCAGTCACACAGAGACGTTCAGGCTGCTTCAGAGACAATACCAGACTAGGTTGTAATAACAAAACATGTACAAACAACTCCAGTTAGTTATTGAGTAAATTCATAAGTATGTTGGTGAATTAGTGAGTAGGTTTTAGCAAGCTTGTAAGTAAGTTAGCAAGTTAGCTAGCTATTAAGTAAGTTTGTCAATAATTTAGCTTTAGATAAACAGATGATCACATTGAACCATCAGACTGAGTGTATTTTAATGTTTTTCTGGCCCCTAGTTTTGGTCTTTGGCTGAGTTAACTTGTGGTCTTCCTCCAGGATGGGAGTGGACGGGCCGTTCGGGACGGCCAGCGAGGACGTGTTCGACTACGAGGTCAGCATGCTGGTGGGCGCCGGCATCGGAGTCACTCCCTTCGCCTCCATCCTGAAGTCCATCTGGTACAAGTTCAAAGACTCCAACCCCAAACTGCGCACCAGGAAGGTAAAGAAAAACAAAAATCACAAATCATCAAGGTTGTCAATGCCCTGTCACCTCCGGTCCAGCCATGCGAGACGGGCTTTGTCCTCCACATAAAGAGACTCTGTGTGCTGTCACAACGCGCCCCTACGTGACATGGAGCAGCCTCGGCAGCTCTTTTGCAAGAGGCTCATTGTCTCGGTTGTCCGCATCTACTTCCTGGTTGCAGATCTACTTCTACTGGCTCTGCCGGGAGACGTACGCCTTCGAGTGGTTCGCCGACCTGCTGCAGGTGCTGGAGAAGGAGATGTGGGAGAGAGGCATGTCCGACTTCCTCACCTACAAGCTCTACCTGACGCAGTGGGATCAAAGCCACGTACGTATGGGATCTGGTATGTGGGAGCTCAGGACACTCTCCTCTGAGACGTTTCAGCTTAAAGTGTGTGTCCCTCTCCCAGGCCACTCACGTCAGGGTGCACTCCGATGAGGACACAGACGTGGTGACGGGGCTCAAACAGAAGACCCACTACGGCCGACCGGCCTGGGACAAGGAGTTCGAACAAGTCCGCAAAGAGAACCCCACGTAAGACGGCGATTCATTTTCCCCTTTCCATCCACGTCATTCAAGAGGAAGCACACAAAAGTCCTGAGAAGATAAGGCTCCCTGTAGCATCACCGTACTGACTGAGCGGCATGGCAGTCCTGATGGACTGGTTCTTACAAGATAATTAAGATAAGAAAAGTCTTTATCATGAATTAGTTTGTGCAGCAGCCAAAAGTCTCGCAATCACATTCACCATAAACAACAAAACACAGCAGTAGTAGCAATGAACAAATAGTATAAAATACAGTGATAAAGAAATCAAGTTACTACTGATAAAAGTAGAAATAATGTTGAATACTTAAGGTTAAGTAACCTGCAGAAATGGAAAACTGCAGAAAGAGAAGAAAAAATGCAATTTTTCCATTCTTAACAACACTAGACCTGACATCTGTAAACTTTAATAGATGAAAAACCATGAATTAATTCATGTCCCCTCACAATGTCAACATCAAGTAAATGAATGAGCTGAGACGCTAACACCTCGTCTGTGCTCAGGTCTGTGGTGGGGACGTTCCTGTGTGGACCTGAAGCTCTGGCCAAGGTCCTGGCCAAGAAGTGCGCCAAATACTCGGACGTGGATCCTCGCAAAACCAAGTTTTACTTCAACAAGGAAAACTTCTGAGCCGTGGCGCTGGGGACAGGACTGGAGAAGCGGGGCGGCTCTGTCCTCCACGGATGGTTCGGTCTGTGGCGACAGGGCTGCATGTGTGTGCTGGGCGTGTGTTCACACACGGGACGAGGGCAGGGCGCGACGTTTCTTTTGTTTGCTCCGGAATCTGCAGCACGACTCAGGGCCCGGACACGTGTTCATCCCACTGTGACGGCAACGAGCCTCGTTGCCGTCCCCCCCCCCCCCCCCACACACACACACACACACAAGGATTAGACTGGGACAGACCTACAGGACCTGCAGGGTGGCCTATCTATCTATCTGTCTATCTATGTTAAGAGTATATATTGGATAGAGGCTGCAGTGGGCCTGCTGCATCTCAAATTTCCCCAAACAAAAGAAATGAAAAAAAAAAAGGTTAAATACAAATTGGACCGAGGCTGTACATAATCTGTAAAATACTTCCTAACAAATCTATTATTGTTTATTGCTGTTAAGTTTCCTGTTTTTTTTCTTGTTTCATTAAAATAGTTTCATCTAAAATCCTCAAAATATGATGAAAATGATCACATGGAAGAGACATTTTGTGATTTAAAAATGAAATCTTTCAAATATTTCATCATAATCAGTGACTTTTGGGAACTGTAAGTTGATTCAGCTCTTTAGCCATGCACTGTACACACTGTAAATACTGTGAATAACGATTCATTTTGAGCTTCATACACACGATTGAGAAACAGAGTCAACAGATCTGCTTTTCTCTGAGGCTTCTTTGACACGTGCAGGAACAATGTCGTCTGAGATCGCTGACACTTCCTCGTTTGAGCAACAAGGAGGACGACAGGGAAGTCACGTAGCCTGGACCGTAGCCGCTTAGTCATCCTCCATCAAAACAAATGGCCATTATGCTTCTACTCACGCTACTCTGCATCATTGAATAAAGGCAATCCACAACGTGTTTCTTTGAGATTTTATTGGTTTTATTGACAAAACAACATCTAGACGAATCGGGACAGATGACATGAAAGCAGGTGGCTCGGGGGGAGGAGGAGGAGGAGGAGGGGGGAGGAAGAAGCCTTGTGACACTCGAGCCCTGCTCTTTAAAACAACCATCGTCCTCTCATCACATCCAGCAGCGACATCAGGACTTAAAAAAAAAACAAAAAATAACAACTATACAAAGTTCCAGACTGAAGAGACGTCTTGGCAGCTGGACACAGTGGAGCAGCTGGACAGAAGATCTGAGGGAGGGAGAGCACATGGAGACGGAGCATGAGACAGGGTCTGCAAAACGATCAACTACTGATCTAGCTACTGTAGCTCTATATTTACATTCATCTCAATATATACAGCTATAAGTATCCATTTATGACAATATTAACCTCTATCAGTCTCTATCTCTACCTTTCTCTATATATTTTACACACTTTATACTGTATGTATGTAACTAAATTAACTGATTTTCAACTAACGTGAGATCTCTGTATTAAACTGAGTTCATGCACAGCAAGAAAAACAACTGTAGCAGGGCACGATGCATCTAAACTGCTTTATTAAAAAATAAAAGCACGATGAGCAACAATCAGTGCTTTGCAAGTAGGTTAATAACAAATGGATCGGTTTAAATCTTAACCAGGACAGGTTAATGCTAGCACCCTTCCAGCTGTAACTGATGTTTCTCAGATGCAGTTTTGTGTTTGGTAGCTGCTGTGTTTTACAGTCTCCATAACCTCTGCAGCTTCACAGAGGTAACCATCGGTTTTCACTGTAATCTGTGTGACTTTGACTCTGTTTTCTAATGTGACTGGACAGGTAAGGCACAGCTGTGATGCTCAAACAGAGAGTGGAACCTTCCTCCTTAAAGAGAGGAAGGTAGGAAACGGGGTGGAGGGGTGCGGGTACCTGTCGGGGCCTCTCCTCAGGGCGCCCCTCCTGCAGTTTTCTGGATCTGCTCTTTGAGGATGAGGATGCTCTGCCGCTGCTCCGGGGGCAGCATGGCGATCTGTTCTGGGGTCAGCTGCAGCACCTGCATGATCAGGGCGGCCTGGAGGGAGGGAGGGGGGTAGACTAGAGGATTAGAGCAGCCTAACCAGAGCATAACTGTACAAAGGTTCATGAATCAAATGACACAAAGGACTGAATCAATAAAAGACATGATGATAGAAACTAGGCTGCATACAGTTCAATGCCATACAATCATACCAGCTGAAGTATAAAACTGAATTGTTGAATAATTTGAATAATTGAGTTGAGTACACTGTGCAAAGATAAATACATATATAGATATACAAATAAAGAGGTCGATTAAGGCCTTAGTTCTGTGTAGAGCTGCAAGATTGTAATGCCCATAAAAAAAAAATTTGAGAAGAATTCAGAAAGAAATCGTGTCAGTTCTCTGACCTCAGCTTCTTAAATGTGAATATTTTGTGGTATTTTTTGCGTCATTTCATAAACCAAATGACGACTGATTCATCAAGAGAGGAACGAGCGATGTGAATAGCGTCTGAGCTTCATTTCTGCAGCAGAGCGTCTGGGCTATTGTCATCAATAGCATGTGAAGCGTTTCAACACAGCCCGCTCTTCCTCCTCAGGCGAGGCGCAGTCACAGTGACTTGCAATCAGTGAGAGGAAGAGACGACGTGAACGTGCGGAGCCCTCCCACAGCTGCTGCTCAGCGATCAAAGCCTCCGATTGGTTTTATATCTGTCAGAGAGGAGAAGAAAGGAGAAGACGCCTGCCCACCTTCTCCTGGTCCTGGGAGGTGACCTGGTTCTGCCCCGGGCTGAAGCCTCCTCCTGACGACACCCCAGACATGCCCTGCAGGGAGGGAGACGGAGAGACACACACACACACACACACACACACACACACACACACACACACACACACACACACACACACACACACACACACAGACAGAGTTGACTCTCTGAAGCCTTCAGGCCCCCAGGCTGAACGCTCACAGCTCTAACACCTCACAAGGATGATCACATAACCAACAACACTCAGTCACACAATGTAAATATGCACGTTCCTGTGCATCCCTGGAGGAGTACTGATCAGGAGCAGGTTTCTATTTCCCTTTTCATTTCTTGTTCGCCTCAAACAGAACAAGCTGCTGAACCCTGACCATGTTTGAAAAACACTCCTGAGTTTACTGTTGTAAAATGATCATAAACAGCTGTAACATTGTACTGTTATTCACCCTCTACCCCCCCAACCCCCACTCCACCCCTCAACCTCAGTTCTGACTATTAAATACTGAATTCTTTTTCAAAGGAGTTTCTTATTTTAAATGCCTGTTTAATTCATTGTGTAAAGGCTTTCAGGGGGTCCCTGCCGTCCAGTCAAACTCTTCATCACGCCTCAGACTGGATGAGGAAGAGGAGGCTTCCTGAGCCTGGCTGTGGCTGGGAGCCAGAGGGAAACGAAGCTGGAAGCAGCCACGTACCTGTCTGCCGGGCGGCGGCACGTTGGGGCCCATGTTGTGAGGGATGGGGCCCGACATCCCGGTTACCATGGGAACCCTCTGTCCCACCACGGGGCCGCGGGTGTCCATAGCCCGGGGGTCGCGACCTGTGGACACAAACACAGCCAGTTCATCATTAACTGCTTCCGGGTGCCTCTGGCGGGTTCCAGGTAAACACCGATTAGACGAGCTGATAAAAAACACATTAACGCATCAAATATGAGGAAATGGAAAGTCTCAGTGACCATGGCGAGGAGGAGATAAGAGCACGGCGTATGCTCGAGACAAGAGAGGCCTGTCCTGGCCGCCTCGGAGGAGCTCAGTTCGTCCGCCAACTTAGATTAGTTACAAACAACACGTTAAGTAGGTGAGCCTATTAAAAGATCAGCCTGTCAGACTCGTTCAGGCCATCCTGTTATTACAGCAGCCATACGCTCATAACATACACGAGACTGCCAACAGCACTGACTCACTGCCTCCACTGGCTTATGAACTTTAACAGTTCAATGAGACGCTGGTCCACCAGCTTCAGCTCCTCCTTCCAGCTGAAGGCTTTCCATGAGGTTCAGGAGTGTGTTCATGGGAACGTTTGACCATTCCTCCAGAAGCTATCTGGGAGGTCACACACTGATGCTGGACAGGAAGTGCCTGGCTCTCGGCCCCTACTCTGATTCATCCCAATCAGAGTCCGGTGTGCCTCAGTATGCCGAAGCATTCCGAGCTGCTTTCACTGGAACCCACTACAGACTATGCTACGTCTTGGAAGCAGCTGCTGGGTATGATGGCCTGCTCTATGAAGCTCTATGAAGCTCTCCATGCTCTGAACTTGAGCTAATCTGAAGGCCACGTGAAGCATGGAGGTGTGGAGTGATGGTCTCTGCAGAAAGCTGGAGACCTCAGCATCCACAGACCAAGCTACGTCATGTTACCTGGCTGGAGATGCTGTCATTCCCAGTGGCTTCCACTTTCTTACATTATGATGTAAGAATAATGTAATTGTAACAGTACTTATAACAGAAGAGTCACATATAGAAATAACCAGAGAAGAGTTGATGAATCTAGAGTGAATGTTGGTGGCTGTACCTCTGGTCTCCATCGGGGGGCCCCGCGGCTCCATCATGGGGGGTCCTCTGGGGTCTCCCATCATGTTGCGGGGCTCTCCCATGGCCGGGCCTCCTCTCATGTCCATGGGGGGTCCTCGCATGTCGGGGGGGACTCCTCCCGGCATCTGGGACATGTGTACGGGCGGGGCCTGGTGTGGGGGCGGAGCTCCCATGTAGCCGCGGCTACACAACCATTAACACCAATTAGAACAACTGGTTAGTGGTTATGTCTCAACTCATCATCGTCCACAGCTCAAAGACCACGCCTAGTAGCAGGACCAGCTGAAACCTGCCCTCTGGACCTGTGAGAGGTCACAGTCCCCACAAAATGACCCGGTGACCTAAGATTTACTACATCACATGATGATAGAATGAAGCCGAGCTGAGAGCAGACTTCCTGTATTTGTCCTCACACTGTCTAATTAACTAATAAGAATATTCTGGATTCATTTGCAGGGTTGAAGGTGGTTTACAATGTACATTTTGTGAATAATAAATCAGTTATAACTCAGACATTACAAGCTCTACAAGTTTCCAAACTAATTGAGCATCTGCGTGTTCTTCACATTGTACTAAAGGGATGGTGTGAGTCTATGATCAGATAAAGCACCTATGAATGAGTCTTCTGTCCAGTAGCACTGTGAGGACAGACAACAGGATAAAGAGCATTTGCAGATCTTATTATATATATATATATATTTATTTTAGGATGGCTTACAGTGATGCCATATTGCAACCATGGGCCCCTCAGGGTGAGCTTACTGAGTTAGTAGTGTCAGATATAAGGAGTAGAGGTAAGCTCAGGGCTGCAGCCCACAGAGGAGAAATAAACTCCTTCTTTCTGCAGTTCCTCCTTCCTGCGTTCCAGCTGGTTAGCAGCTGTGGGTCGGGTTAAGCGGGTTAACTACCAGCCTGGACAGACACCAGGCTGAGACCGGGGGGGGGGGGGGGGGGGGGGTTATCATAGAACCAGATGTGACTGAAGAAGGGAAGGTCTGGTTTGACTGTAAGGCCTTATCAGATGATACGACTCCTGAGTGGAGGAGTTTATGGAGTTACTGGCAGCATGTGTCACTGGTGGATTGTTACTGGTACTGACTGGTTTACGCAACCATAAAAACTGGAGACCTGAGCAGCTGCGCTGTCTGTAGATATACGACTGTGAGGTTGTTCCGTGAAACTGAGCGGGGCACGTCATGTGAGAGCGCAGCTCCCAACGTTTTTTCCCCATTGAAAAAACACAAACAGATCCGAGAAGCTGCTTTCTGTCAGCTTAATATGGGCCGTGTGATTTATGCAGTCTGGTTTCTGCACTTTTCATCTTATTTATGTCGTCTCCTGTCTCCACTCTCTACAGAGTTCACATTTGTTTCACAAACTCAGAGCTCAAGACTGAAAAACAAATGACTTGGAATGATACCAAGCATGTGAAGGGTCACATTTCAGATGTCTACATATGACGGCCTGTTATTTTCTGACCATTTCACTCTTGTAATAAGGCTAGAGGCTTTTCCTGTGAAGCAGCAACTGGAAACAACTTGTCAGATTTACATCAGCTAAGGACAGAGAAGGTGATTGACAGCGTCTTCCTGCAGCCGGAGAAGGCGGCTGGAGAATGACATCAGATCCAGGTCGCAAAAACAGATCACTGACTACAAGTCTGTTAAGCTACGTGGGAAACAGATCACTGTAATAGACCGGTCCTCTGAGCTGCAGGTAGACACCTGCAGACACCTGCAGACACCTGAGACAGTAGCTGGGTTTCTATTGTGCTAAGAAATGCACAAAGTCTAAGTATTGGTGGAAAAAAAACACCTGAATGTTGATAAACCTCATAAATACTGCAATAAAATAACATTTTTACACACTCTCTCTATAGATATATATATTTACACACATCTATATATACATGATATACACATTCATATATATATAGTTATAGTCTATATAAATTTTGCATGAGTCATGGTAGAGTGAGTATCGTAGAGTAGACTTTAGGAGCTACAGCATCTGAGCGGTAAAAGAGTGAGCGGCTGGATGGGAAACTGATGCTCTAATATCTCCTTGGTTGTACGTTTCTCACTATGACCACACAGTGAGTGACACTCATCTGTGGTATAAAACCACACCAGAGCAACCACAAGCCTGTGACCAGAAGGTTAACCACCTCACATGCACCTATGATTTAGTGGTATAGACACATAACGCCCACAGCCCGTGCTCTTCCACTTTTATTAATACGTATATCGTCTTCCTACATGAGCAATTCTTCTCGTTTTGTTTTCCTCTACTTTTAGGATTACTGCTTTAAATCATAATGCTCATCCACCTTCAGGATTGTATTTTTCCCTCTGTATTCCCTCTACTTGCTCAATGACAATACAGGCCTTTGGCTCCGACTCTGGTTCCCAGTTTGCTAAAAGCTCGTCTGTCTTCGCTCTTTCACAGGCGTCCTGTGGACCTGCATTTGTGCACGTTTTCATTATTTGCGTCAGAACTTACTTGGGGTCTATGACCTCTCCAGTGACCGAGAGCAGGGTTCCTCCTCTGGGGTCGTTGGGTCCGTCTCCCAGGAGGCCTCTGGGTGGGATGCCACCGGGTCCTGAGGGCACAGACCTCACTCAATCACCCACATTAAAAAAAACAACAAAACAAAAACAACAAAAACAAGAAAGCACGACTGGAACTGACACAGTAACACATGCACGCTGCGAGCTCCAGGAGGAGCGGGTCGGGGGTTGGATGAGAGGGGAACGACCAGAGCCGTCTGAGGAGGAGCACTAGACCACTCACACACAGGGAGACAGAGGAGGAGCCGGAGCGAGGAGGTCAGTCATCATGGGAAGGGTTCAAGGTTGGAACAGACACCAGCGTGTAGCAGACACGCGGCGGTCCCCTACTTGCGTCTTGCAGCTCTGGTGTTATGGAGCCGTGAGACACGATGACGGGCAGCATGCAGAGAGATGGCCGAGCAACCAAACAAGTCATCAAACCAGAGAGGCCAGGGCTGCAACTGCTCTAAGGGCACCAGCTGAGACTTATCATGGAGGTAGAAAGTGCCCAGAGAAACTTCATAGATGAAGCACTCAGAGTAGAGCAGAATACACAGGAATAAGTACATAAAGCACTTATCTTATCTTAAATGTTCAAATAAACTGGTCAAAGTAAAGCCGAGTAGCGGCAGATATGTGTGATGTGCTGCTTAAAATAATTCTTAGTCTGACAATAGATGGAGATCGAATAGACACAAAGAACATGACAGAACCTTTGTGTGGATCAGAAGAAGAGAGACAGTTTGTGGAAAAACAGCAAGTCTCATATTCTGTGTTGAGTTATGAATAGGCATGTCTGGAGGTGAATGGGCTAAACCTGTGCTGCTTTCATAACTCAAACACACTGCAAAAAGAATTTTGCTGGATTTAGTGCTTTTTCTTAAATGTTAGTGTGAATGTGTAAATGTTTTCATGCTAAATGTTTCTTAAATGTTCTTAAAACTATTCCTCAGGTAGAACTGGTTATGTACGCATCTGTAACATTGGAGATATATATATATATATATATTGTACACATTGTGTATTACGCAGCCTTATATTTTATTGGGCTTTGTTTAATTTTGTACATTTTGTATTTGTTGTGAGGTTAAGCCTTGTTGAAGCTGAGGATGATAGGGTTTTGTCTTTATGAATCATTGGATTTCACCCTTTGAGACAGCTGTGGTGTTTCCTACGGTCTTTGAACACAACACGGGGCACACCGGTCACATCTAACTGATAAAAGTTCAATCTGTGTGTGTCTGCGTCAGCTACCGCAGCTGGACAGAGCATGGTCTGTGGGACGGTGGACATCATGCAGCCTAGCAGCCCTACAGGTGCTCTATGGTGGCACAGCGGCCCCTCCAGGAGGAGTCCTGACATGAGCCGACAGAGGGGCTGAGGGAGGAGGGGATACCTGGAGGCCGCTCGATAGCGGCCTGGCCCGACGATCCTGTGGGAGAGTGCTGGAGGTTTCCTGAGCCAGCGTTAGGAGTGGAAAACAAAACAAAAACAAAAACAGACACAAGACTCAAGACCGCAGAGCAGCACTCGACATTATAGGACGCAGAGATGCGCACACTGAGGCAAAGTGAGGGGGAGCAGGCGAGACAGACACAGAGAGGTGAGGGCTTGAGGGGAGGACCTGCTCGACCTGAGCGACTGGCGAGGCTGTGCTGACACCTACTGACCACAGAGAGCTACAACATGTGCCAACCGGTCTGAAAAGCACACCAGGTCTCACTAACTAACCACCCTGCTGTCAGCCTGGACCTTTTCTAGAGACTCTGACTCTAGAGCTCTGACCCTGGTTCACTTCAGCCTTTCATAACCTCTTGAAATATTCGTTCTTTTATCATAACTGATCCTGGACTCAGCATGCTGAGCAGGAGACAGTTTTGTAGTCTCCCCCTTCCTGGAGTCACGGGCCTGTAATGAATGCAGCTTCACATATGCCGCTGCTGAAATCGTTCTGCTGCGTTACAGGCTTGGATAAAAAGCACGTTCACAGCTTTCTTTACACCTGCAGATGAATGTTGAGAGGATGCTAAAAATGAAATTAAAGTGCTTGGGCCTCACTGCTCTGCACCGGTTTGGTATGAGTGCATAAATCGGATCAATGTGACGTTTCTTCGTCTTTAGCCAGCTATTTGAGATGGTTTTAGGGGTACTGCATTTAACTGCAGGTCTAATGGTCCCCAGACTCATGATGGTTAGAAACATAGAAAACACAGTGTCTGGATATCAGTGCTGGTTTGTCCAGTCTGTGTAAAATGTCAGACTTTGAGAAAAGCAGAAAAGAAGCAGAACCTCTTCTATTTGTTCTACTTTTGAAGATTTCTGCCTTCTAAATCTCACGCCCTGGATCTGTAAAAACTGACAGACACACAGATTCATCAAACTGCAGAAGTCTGCGCATCGAGCAGAAGGGAAAATAGGCGGCTGATAATCAGAGGTAGCTGCAGCATGAATCAGACGGAGCAGATGTGACACATTAGAAGCTTTGCCAGAAAACCAGCAGACTTTGCTGCCGTCGCTGGGAGGCTTTTTCTCAGCCCAGGAAAGATTTGGCGAAGCCGGCGGTTTCAGTTTGGGGCCCGAGGAGCGGTCAGGCCTCTCGTTAACCCTGCATCACCTTAGTATTAAGAGCCGGGGAGACTGAGATGTGGAAGAGGATTACCTGGAGGTCCCACTGGGCCCGGGCCTGGGCCTGGTCCCTGCACAGGCATCTGGCCAGGAACGACACCCATGTTTGGAGGCTGCATCATCTGAGGGGCTCCATTAACGTGCATCCCAGGCTGAGAATGAAAACAAACATCGTCTGTGTACAAGAATCAGTTCAGTCTGACACATTTACTAGCCTGTCTTCCTTCATGCATAATATCCACTATACGGTGAAGCGAGAAGGCCGGGTCAGTCATGAACTTTCAACACTGAGTGATTTCTGCGAACATATTCACTCCAGTCCTGATCAGAGGGAGATGAACTAAAGTGAGAGGACGCTGTATTCTACTGTATGAGCATGTTTATAAGACAGGGCCACTTTATTTGGGTTCACACTCTTTTCGTGAAGTCGTTTGAGACATTTTTAGCTGTGACTGGATGATTAACAAGTTGTCACATCAGACACTAATATATTCCTCCACCATGACTCGGAGATGCCTCTTTTTCCATAGTTGTACATTTCGCCACATTGCCTTCGTGTTACTCCTCTCCAGCCTGCAGAACTCGTATTGTTAAAACACATCTATGAAATCATCTCTTACACACTTAGAAATTAACAGACTATGGGTCTGTAAACCAACTTAGTTGTCTGCGAGAACTAACTTTCCAAGAAAACGCAAAAAGTTCCATTCACTTTCTGTGTTTATTCCATGACTAGACACGGGTCTTTCTTCCTTTTAACTTTGGTACAGGTAAATCTAAGCTTCTGTCTCAGGTTGAGACACTGCTCTCAGGTCTGTCTCTCTCTTACCACAGGCTGGGGCTGGGACACCGGGGCGGTGGGCTGTGCTGGAGGCACGTTGCTGGGTGGCGGTCCTCCACCCGGACCGCCGGGAACCATCGTCGGGACAGTCGCCTGGCGGTGCAGCATTTTCTGTACGTCCAGGACATAGAAAAACAACTCTCAGTCTCACAACAGCACAGACGAGCCTCCAGGTCCTTAGAGTGACGCCTGTCCGGCCTCTCACCAAGGCGATCTCGGGGTCGACGATCCGCATGACGACCTGGGCCTGCAGCAGGGCGTAGGCCAGCTGAGGGTTCTGCAGCAGCATGTTCCTGGCCTCCTGGGGGCTGTTCTGCACACACAGCTGGAGACAGACGCCACAGATGTGAGACTACACACGTTACATCGAGTCACCCAGCAGACGCCTTCATGCGCTCTCTTCTTACATTACTACATTGATCAGACTTTGAGATTCTATGTGAAGCTATTTTTCAGCAGGGTGTCAAGCAGCACTATGGAGCCTCATTATCACGTGAGGTAATGCAGTGTATAAATGGTTAATGCTTTGCCGTAATTTCTGAAAATCATTCTCAAATATTCTCAAATTAAGAGAAAAATGCTCAAATCAACTAACTGATTATTTAAATGGTTTTTGGCTCGGGTTTTGCCATTACTTAGAATTCCTCTCACAGTCCAAAATGCACGTTTAGGCTGATTGGAGACTCTCAATAGCCTTTAGCAGAGACTGACAAGTGTGTGCGTGTGTTGTTATGAACTGGAGACCTGTGCAGGATTATATCTACCCTATATATGCCAGGGATATGCTCCAGCTGCACCCTGTGACACTGCTAAGGTACAAAGCGGGTCAGATGGTAGATGGACAGACTTTCACATGACAAAGCTCATTTTAAAGGCGCAGCTTGCTTTCACGTCCTGGCAGGTTGGTTCGGTTCCATTAAGATTCAGAGACGCGTCCATAACCTACCTACCAGTGGCTGCATCAGCACAACACACCCAACGACCAGAGACAACAACGTCTTTGGTGCCAGGATCTCAGCACAAACACTTGCACTAATCAGCATCTGGAGCCATCTTACGGACACCAGCTTTGGTGCTACAAAACGCTTTTCAAGACGGTGGGGGGGTGGGGGGCGTCTGCAGAGTGGCGTTTCTTTGAGCCTAATGAAGCAGACTGCCAGTCGTGCATAGATAAGGCTTCTCTGGCAGGGCTGAGCCAGACAGGCTGAGAGGAGCAGCCTCTGTTAATGAACGGGAAGGGAGAGCATCTGCATTCAAGTTGTCATCCTGGAGGTGACTCAGGTGGAGAACGATGCTCGTCAGGACTAAAGAGAGTAAACAGCATGAAACAAACCAGCTGATAACGTGACTTTAGGGGGAAGCTATGATCGTGAAAAAGACTCCTTAGATATCACTTCTTTATAAGGCAAGTCAAGGCTATGCTTCACTTCATTTCTTTAATCAAACAATTAGTTTTGTAGCTAATCTGTTGATTACTTCCTCGATTTATCGTGAAAATGGCGAAAATGGCCAAGATATGGTCTTTAAGTGCCTGCTCTTTAGATCTTCCCAGTAATGACATCCATGTTTCTTTCACAGAGGATAAAAGAAAAAATATTCATCTTTATGAAGATGAAGACAGACCATATTTATTTCTTAAAATCATGCTTAAATTGATTATTATAAGAGTTGTTGCTCATTTCATTTGTCGATTAATCAATTAGTTGTTGCAGCTCAACCTTTGATAAAGAGGTCTACTCTATTACGCTATTGCTGTACCAACATTACAATAAAACTGTAATTTAAAGATCTACAAACAATCCAGATATGCCACTGACAGACCAGCTCCAGAATACAGAATCTAAACCATACAAACATTATAACACAGTTATGATGGTATACACAATCATGAATACTTTCACAGATAAATAGGCCCTAATTAGACTGTAAAACTTAGCAATTATTCCAACCATCAATCAGAGGTTTCCAAAGTCACAAAGGATACCACCAATTACCAGCCGATGCCTGGACACTGTTAAGGTACAAAGCGAGTGAGACGATGGGTGGATCGATGGATGAATGCATAGATCACCTTACCTTCATCTGTTTCATGAGCTCAAACATCTGCTCAGGCGGCAGACTGGCCACAGCTCTGCTGATGGACTCTGGAGCTTCCTGTGGCTGGACACTGTCTCCATAAGGAGACTCGATGATCGGGGCTCCAGTTCCCAAGCCTGCAGGAGAAGGCACAAACAAAGAGGTGCTCAGCAAACCCACCTCTCAATGACACCAAGCACACTTTTCTGTTTGACACGACTTACTTTTGAGCTCTTCCTTATTCTTCTCACTCGCTGCATTGTCCACACGCAGAGCCCGGCCGCTGAACTCCCGCCCATTGAGGTTACGCATGGCACTGAGGGCCGTCTCCTGGTCCTGGTACTCACAGAAGCCATATCCCTTTGGCTTCCCTGTCTCCCTGTCATACACTAACCTGAGAGGAACAACACAGACAAACAATTAAAAACACAAAAAAACACCATGACCACACCGGATAGATAGATCTAACCCTAAACAAATACAACCAGTGTGTAAGGCAACCAATACAGCTATTCTTAACAAAGTAGAACAGTGCAGAACTGTGAAAAGTAGTTTACAAAAGTAGTTAAAGTAGCTTAAAAGTTCCTATGTATGTGCATATGTATGTGTCTACGTATATTTTCCTTCATATGGCGTTGTAACATGAAACTTCCAATGGATGAAAAGTTTCTTTCCATCCTTTAACGACCACCTGTGTGATAATTTTAAAAAGTCTGGTTATGAAGCTATATCTTCACAGCATTGACATGTAACATAACATCATATTAACAATATAACCACTCACATATAATCGGTTCATCGTAAAGGCCACACTAGCCTGGAAGCCACATTGTTTGGACTCACCTGAAGCTGACAACAAGCCCCACTTCAGAGAAGATGTCTTTCAGCTGTTCCTCTGTGGCTTCATACGGGATGTTACCCACTAAAACACCAACAGAACGGGGGCGATATTTAATTTCTTACACATTTCAAACCCTTCTTTCTCGCTCTAACCTAACCACTCCATCAATAAGTTTGCTCCCACGGTGTCAGCTAGTGGCAACATTAGCTAGCTGTGTTAGCACGCCTTATTCAATTTATTACTTGCTTTGGTGACTTAACATATATCAAAAATGACAACACAGTGAACAAAAAGGAAGATGTTAACATACCAAATACTGATCTTAGAGACCTATCCACAGCAGGGTCTCTGCTCGCAGCAGCAGCGGCTGCAGCCACAGCGGCAGTTACGTTCGCCATTTTGGGGACAGGGATGGATGTAACACCCGGATGTGGCACAACCCGGTTTCCGGTCGTGTGGAGGAAACAGGATGCTTATAATGCAACCTTTCTTAACATTTCGACAGCATCTTCACACTATATTTTGATAAAAATGTTTCTTAAACGTTTAATGATTAACTATGAATTAATAAGAATTCGCTTAGGAGCAGACTAAATATTTCATCAGCACCGGGGGTGAAAGGAACATAGGTGGCGCTGTTGTCTGCGGTTGGGTCCTGCCTGCACGGTTTGGACCGTAACATACCAAATGTGTTAAAATGCTTGAAAAACTGCATTCGTGAACAGCAAAGGTGACCAGACGCACCTCGTTGACGATAGATTATCTGACACAACAACTGACTAGGTGAGTAGTCGTCCATATATTGTTGTTATTACAATGTGCTGGGCTGATGTCGATGTACTCTGTGTGTATGTAGTGAATTCAAAGTTTCGCACCTGGTTGACACTTAAAACACGTCATAAAAGGGTGGATAAACTAATTATAGATTTGCCACTTATTATATTTTTAATAGCTGATGCATTGCTTTCATTTTCCATATCAGAAATTTGTTTCCTGCCTTGGCAGAGACACCCACATTTCTATTTTCGGTCAGCCATTTCTCACATAAACAAATACACAGAAATACCCTGAATTTCCCAAAGGGCGGCTCCTTCTGGGAATGCCTAAGTTTCTTTCTATCTATCTATCTATCTATCTATCTATCTATCTATCTATCTATCTATCTATCTATCTATCTATCTATCTATCTATCTATCTATCTATCTATCTATCTATCTATCTATCTATCTATCTATCTATCTATCTATCTATCCATCCATCCATCCATCCATCCATCCATCCATCCATCCATCCATCCATCCATCCATCCATCCATCCATCCATCCATCCATCCATCCATCCATCCATCCATCCATCATCTCCAAGTCTATCTGTCTATCTGTATGTTATTATATTGCAGACAGAGTAGACTTAAGTGGTTTTAGTTCACATGAAATCAAATGTGAGTGTTGGTCTAACTGCTAATGCCGTAGTTGTCATTGCCATGTCTGGTTATATCATCTTCTTGTTAGAAAGCAGAAAATTTTATTTTATTTTATTTATTTATTTATTTAACAAAACTTTGCAAGGGCTGAAGGCCATTTGCTGTAAAACACTGAATCAGGTTGGTCGAACACTGGTTCAGCACTGTTGGTTGAACACAATAGTGATATATAAATAGATAACCTGGTCTGGATGCTCAGGGCAGTTTGCAGAATCACAAAGTCAATATACCTTAATATTTAATTAAATGATGGATTCAGATGTATCAACACAAGGTTGAGGCTTGAGGCACGACCACACATTTTTCACTACCACATGCCACAAGTATCATTTACTCTAATCAGAATTAACCAACTATACAAAATGTGTTTTAGGAACTGTGTTTGTTGATCATCTGAATTGTGAAAACATCTTTCAATGACATAATGCTGGAACACTACGTTAATCTATACAGACTTTGTCAGTTATCGTTATGTCATATGCAAAACCACTGTTGGATGCTACATCAAATAAACATCCAAATCGTGGTCCATGCACCTGGATACTTTGTATACTCCTGTTAATTGTCCTGCGCTGCTAATTTACAACAAGGGATTTTCAATTATCATCCATTAAAATATCCTTAGTTAATACAACTAAAAATATATACAAAGTACCATAGTACCAGTTCCATCGATCATATACTTTTAGCTATGGAAACTGTTACTCTATGTCCTCTCACTTCTCTTTGCTTTAAAATTTCCACGCTTTGGGACAAGTAAAAGATTTTATGGTGTTCTTGATATAGAAAACATTCGTCAAATGGAAATGAAAAGCAATTCTGGTTCCACTGGGGCTCGAACCCAGGACCTTCTGCGTGTAAAGCAGACGTGATAACCGCTACACTATGGAACCAGCTGCCTGCTCGGTTTTGCGGAAGTAATTTATATACTGACGCACGCGGTGCAGAGAACGTAATTACGCCGCCCCAACCGTCCGTCTGCGCGAGGCGATAAGAAAGAACGACAGCATCGGCGAAGCCGCGCTGACATTGACTGAAACCTCCCCGGATGGTGGCGGAGCCACATTCAACCAGCCTGAATATCGGTCAGCCTCTTCCGCCCCCCCCTCCTCTTTCTCTCTCTCCACAGTAGGTCATGCGAGCGTAGCGTTACGTCTAGCTGCGAGAGGTTGTTCCGACTCCCCGAGTCCTCCCGGGACGTCTCTGGCTGTGCTGTCCGGGTACAAGGCTCGGGTTAAGCGGACATTGAGCGAGCAGTTCCGAGCTGAACCGAGTCGAGCCGAGCTGAGCTGAGCTGAGCTGAGCCGAGCTGAGCTAGTCCAGTGTCCCCCCCGTTGCCTGCGTGCTGTCTGCATGTCCAGGAACTAACAGACCGAGGAGTGAGGATTTACGTCTGCATGTTAAAGAGCTGGTTTGTCTCCTAACGAAGCGTAGACCAGGTGTGTGAGGACACACGATCAAACTTGTGTCACTTGGGACTGACGACATTAAACAGGACACCAGCTGGGTCACCCTACTGTAAGTACTCCGTGTATTGTCTCCAAGCCATTAACGTAAACGGGAGGAACGCCAATACACCGTATTTACAATGTTGAAAGAACGTCAACAAAGGTGTTAAGAAAAATGCCCAAAATGAAGCCATCGGGACGTCTCGAGGACGTTTCTCCTCTCAGCCAAAAGGCTCATCCAGGAGGGTCAGAGATCTGAAGATGCCCTTTGGATGAGAGGTGAAATGTCTTCTGATCTTTAGGCGCTAAAAATGAAAGCAACTGGACTTCTGTTTCGCCTCCCATCTTAAAAGCCTCTCCAGTTATGAACTGAATGGAAGATGCCCGGGTCAATAGGTCTGGACCCCCATAAATGAGACAGTAAAAACGGGTTGTATGTATGACCCCCTTTTCATGTCCGTGAGTAGCGGGACTTGTGGTTTCTGGAAGATGTTTCACCTCTCATCAAAGAGACATCCTCTATCCTCTGAATCCCTTGGATGACATGTGAAATGCTCTTTTGAATGAGGGGCGAAACGTCTTACACAGAAGTCCAGCTGCTTTCACTTTTACCACCGAGACTCCTACAACATGACCTGAGTGACTGAAAACCTTCACAGAGAATGTGCACAGCGCCTTTGTGTCAACCACAGAAAAGACTTTTCATGTTTAATGTTTTACAGCCCCCCGCTACGGCTTAAACATTACACTTCACTGCTCTGGGACGTAGTATTAGTAAGGCATTCCCCTTAACCCATTTCTGAGAATAATCAAATAGAAAGTAAAATCCATTTTTGATGGTCAGCTAGAACTGCGTTCTGACTCTAAAAGGCATGACTGTAAGCAGGTCACCGAGTTCTGGACCCCTGAAATAAAATGGTAAAAATTGGTTTGAGATGTGTGTATGAGAGAGTGGAGAGAGGGTGGTGCTTTCACCTCTCATTCAGTTCTTGTTCTTCAGAGCTCTGAACCTCTTGAATGAGATGTGAAATCTCCTCAAGCTTCCACGATTCTACAGCTCCTCGATGAGCCTATCTGTAACGATATCTTAATTAAAACACAGGTGTGTGTTTCTAGATGGCTTGGTTTTATTTGTAAGTGTTGCTTCTGAGAATTCTTTTTTTTTTTATCCCTAAAGTGCCACAGAAAAATTCTGTCCATCATGCTCTCCTTCATCCTCTTATCCGGGCAGCAGTGAATCCCAGATGGTCGTCTCTCTGGTCTCGTCCACCAGCTCCACTGGGAGAACCCCAGAGGCCAACATAAGGGCTTTGAATGCTTTTTATTAAACTGTCCATCCTATATGACTAAAGAAACAAGAATTAGAGAATTTGAAGTCATTTCTAAAAATCGTTCCCAAAAATGTGTTTTCACTACTTAAATCGACTAATTGATTATAAAGAGAGATGTTAATTATTTTATTGGTTGATTAATATATGATTAGTTGTTACATCTGCCTGTATCCTCCATTTCATTCTTTCTGTCACTACCTGCAGCCCATAACCACAGGTGAGGGTCAGAACGTAAATCGAGAGCTGAACCCTAAAGTTTGGTTTCCACTCTACCACAGACTGCTTTAGATCGCCTTGATCCGCCTCCATCTTGTTTGTCAACAATGGCCCAAGATGCTTAAAACCCTCCACTTGGGGCTGAAATCACCCTTTGGCCTCAGACTTAGAGGTGTTGATTCTCAACCAGGCTGCAGCCGAGTGTGAAAAGAAATGTGGGACCTCAGTAATCTCTGAGACCTTGGCTGTGGCCGAGCCTACAGGTTGCAAGGTCACCGCTGATGTGCGCTGATGAAGGCCATGAATTGGGAGGCCGGCGTCTCGGACTCCCTCGCAGATCTGCGTCTCGAGCGCCATTGCTTCGCCTCTGTGCACACAGATTTCTGTTTTTCCGGCTGCTCGTGTATGCATGAAAAGGAGGCACGCTCACTCATCTCGCTCATTGCTCAGAGCGCGCTGCCGCTGTGATGCTATCAGTCAGATGTGCGAGCGTCTCTGCTGTGGTCCCGGCATCAAATGTAAATGGATCTGTAAAGAGTTCAAAACCAAATTTCTAAACTGTGCAGTCACAATTCTCCTGCTCACTCCGTCTTTGAGATATTTAGGCTGAGTGTGTGTGTGTGTCTGTGTGTGTGTGTGTGTGTTTCCTGCTCTCACTAAACTTGTGGGCTCTGAGAGTGTTTGTCTTTAAGTGGGCATCAATCAAGCAACTTTCCAGACTCTTTTCTTGTTTCTAAATGTCCATCTCGGTGTAGTTTACTGGAGTGTGTGGTCTGAAAATCAGCGGCGAGTTGTACGGCTTCCGACCGACTTTCCTCTCTTGAATGCGTCTGGCTGCGGCTCCGTCCTTCCATTTTTAGCCATTTAGACTGTAGCTCTCCAGCATTCTTAGGTGCCAGTGAGGGAAGGGCAGAAAAGGCTGCATTGGAAAATGCGGGGATGACAGCTGCATCTATTTATCATGTGGGGTACAATAGCACACCTTGAGAGGCAGCCAGAGCTTGTGTTCGCACTGATCCGGGCTCCAATGCAGCCGGGCCAGAATTAATGGACGAGGCGGATTCAGAATGTGGGACAGGATCAAAAATTGTGTGCCCGGCGAGATCAGTTCCCACACCCTGTGCATTTGACTGACATGCAATATAGTATCTGCAGTGTGATGCCAGGAAGCAATTTTAATTATTTACCAGTGTCCAGTATCGTATCTGACAACGTGAAAGAATATTCCGTGGACAAAAGTCAAAGCTAAGAAGGAACATCCTCTAGTGTCCATGCATTCACCCATTATCTTTGCAGGTCATACACTCTCATATTCTCAACTAGGGGCAGTTTAGAGTCTCCATTAGAGCTATGACAAACATTTGTTTTTGTAGTCGATTAGTCATGGGAAAACATGCAAACTTTGTTTTCTAGTTCAGGGAAAATCATTGCAAAATATGTGCACCTCAGAAGTTTTGGGAAAGTCCAAAACTCCGCCTGTTGCTGACGCTTCAGCTGATCTAACCTTGATGCAGATCGGATTGCGTGAATTTAGGTGAATACCTTGCCTTATATAAACATATTGCTGCTACATCAGTTTCAGTTTAAACAAATGTTTATTGTGTCTAGAACTGTAGTCGTTAGGCCTGTTTCTAGACATGTCCACTGTGGTCATTTAAATAATACTTTTATTCCTATATTTCATGCAAAAATCTATCAGGTATAGTAATGGAAACTTGATGGCAATTTATTGAGATTTGTTTGTTAAAATGTGCTTGTTCCCGGTTTCTGGCACATGAAACGTTTTTTCGGGTGGTTTATTTGTCAGTTTTTTCATTCAGATGTTGAAGTGAATTTTGACAGACCGCTGACCTGCCTTCTGTCACGAGTCAGTCAAATGCTCTTAAAAGTTTCCTGTGGAGATTTCTCATGAGCACAGTTGTGTTAACATTCGGTGTTTCTCAGTGAGAAATAGCATTACGTGTCCCACAGGTCCGGCGTTTGATTTGCTTGCTGTCTGCTTGCTTTTGTCGGCCCCTCGCTAACTCTGCTGTAAGCTGTCAATCAGGGAAATCTGGTGAAACCCACCAGGATGCTAAAAGGTCTCCGAGGACTTTCCGCGCGGGCCTCTGCTCTTGTTTGTGTAGTACAGGAAAGTGAATGTTGAACCAGGAGGTGTTGCATGTTGAAATGCCTGCTAGAGATAACAGGCGTGGACACGCGCGGTGAATTCAGCTTTTTGGCGTGAAACCCCCAGAAAATACAGGATCAGCGTCTTCACAAAGGTCTAAAAATATCCTGATTAAGCCATTAAAGCACATCGTGTCAGGTGTGTCCGCTGTCCTCTCCACAGTCATAGTTTGGGTGTAAATTAGTACTTGAGTGGGACTTTCAGCTGTGCACTGTGTTCCCAGTTTAACAAGGAACAGTGTTTGCCATTACACGCCCGTGGCCATTACGATGACCCTCTTCTGGCACCTACTTGTGATTCTAATAACTGTGTAGACCCTGCACAGCCTCTGTAGGCCACCACAGTCAGCACCTCCTCACTGTCCATTTTACAGTCAGCTGTTGCATCTCTGCATCTGCTTTCCTCCTTTTTCTCACTTCAAAACAACAGAAGAATGATCTCCAGCCTCTCTGGATCCAGACACTGGCACGACGTCTGGCATAAAACAGTCAGTTTAACAACAACAAAAGCATTTATCAGCAGGTTCCTGCTGTCTGGCCTTGGGGGAAGGTAAATAACCCACCCCTGGACACAGGCTGGATGCACTTTCAGTCATGGACGCTTCAAAAGTTTGAGAATTACGTCTAGAGCTGCAACAACTATTTGATTAATTAAATATGAATTGACTTCTTTATGATCTCAGCTCTATAAATATGAATATTTTACGGTTTCTTTAGTCTTTGACAGAAAATTGAATGTCATTTAAAGGCCTTATCTCGGTCTTTGCTAAACAGGCACTAAACAATGTTCACTGTTTTTGTATTTGACAAACCAAACAACAAATTGACTAATGGAGAAAGTACCTGACAGATTAATCGACCAAATTACATTTGAATACAACTCATCTGCATTGTCCCAGTTGCTGTGAATACCACTCCTCTCATTGTTTCCAAAGGCTCTGCTTAGTCAATTCCATCCTGAACAACATCGAGTGAGAACACTGATCTTGCATCTCGACGCCCCAACAGAATGTCCAGCCTGATGAGTTTCTAAGATTTCCTGGCTAAGTTTGACGTCTGTCACGACTTGAGCCTCGACTAATAGGATGGCAGAGTGCTCTGAAGCATAACCATCATGAAGAGAGAGAGAGATGAGAGATTGATTAATTGACTATTAAAAAAATTAACAACTATCGAAATAATTGATTGGCCGATTTAAGTGTTCCTAACGTTGTATGAGTTTAAAGGCCTGATTTTGGCCTTTGTGAAACAGACATGAACCATTTTTACTTCTGACAGTTTTTGTGTCATTTTATCAACCAGACAAAATAATCTGTTGATCAAGGAAGTAAGATTGATCGACGATGTAAATAATCGTTTGTTGCAGCCCTAGATGATTGACAGTTCAAGTGTGCCTTGAACATTGCACAGGAGCCTCAAAAGGTCAGCTTGGAGATGTCTACTCGATCCGAGGCTTACCTGACCTCAGACCACTGCCTGCCTCCCTTCTTGCATCCCGCTGGTTAAGTCCTGACCCTTTGAACAGCCCGTTTACCTCACTAAACGCAGCCCTGATTTGTTCACTGACTTAAGCTACTTTTACAAGCCTCTAATAAGTTTCCTGGCTGCGCTGACCTCAGGTGTCCCTTCCAGGTATCTGAGCTCTGCAAAGATTCTGAAAGACAAGAAAACGTCTTGTGATTATTAGACTTGTTTGTGCGCCAGTGTTTTGCCCAACTTCTATATTTGCACTTTTGGAACATGTAGTTTGTCTCATCTTGGTCTCTGTGTGTCATGTTGCCAAGAGAACAAGTACTAGCTGTTTCGGATCTGTTTATCATACATGAGCTCCCACCAAACACCTTTAAAATCAGTGATTCATAAGCCACTGGTTTACTGACAGTTAGAGGCTAATGTTTCAGTGATTTTAAAGACGCGCCGAATGTATTAGATGTCCTATCTATATTTGATGGCAGACGAGGCAAATGGGATTCAATTATGTGAGCAACACAGCCCATCCATCCATCCATTATCCGGCCCGCCTTGGATGTTAGCGGTGTCGCAGGGGGTCTGCTGGTGCCTGTTCCCATTGTGCATAGAGGGACAGCAGGGAACACACACTGGACAGGCCACCAGTCCTTCAGAGGACACACACACACACGGTTCACTCTCTCACTCTCACACTCAGACCTAGGGGCCAGTTAGAGGCTCTGATTGGCCTAAACATGCATGTTTTTGGACTGTGAGAGGAAACCACATTTTGGAATATGAGTCCAGACAGAAAGGGCCTCAGTCTGACCCGGATTAAACCCTCTGATATGATGATAGCCATCATCAGCATGATTATCACAATATATTTAATTTGTAGGGTGCTTTTTAAAAAACTTTAAAGTCTTTCTTGTCATTCAAGTCATTCTTGAAATTTTCCCGTTGTGGGATGAACAAAGGTATAATCTTCATTCTGTTCTACAACAAAGTAGCAGAGTACTTTACAGCATGTAAAATATTTAAATATATTATGCAGATTAAAGAATGTATTAAAATAGACATTGCAGGAAAAGTCTGGATAATTATCTGATAAAAGTGCATTTCAAGAAGGGAAATGAGTAGAACTGACTTGAGAAAAGAGAAATGGAGTTCAGGTAAAATCAGGATAAGCTCTCCAGTAGAAGTGTGTTTAAAGAAGAAGATTAGAAGGTGACAGACTCAACCAGTCTTATTTCCTTAGGCAGGTGGTTCCAAAGCTCTGGGGCCCTGAGTGTGAAGTCTCTACCCCCTTAGGATTTCAGCTCGGTCTGTGGACCCGAGGACTTCAGTCCACACAAGGTCTCATCTAAAAGATCTAAAATCTATATTATCCAAGTCAACACAAGTTGAGTTGACAATTTTGGATTTCAGCTAAATTCCCAGTACCAGAAATTGTAATCCATGGTTTTTGTCTCTTGTTTTAATCCCGTGGATTCCACTTGTTGGGAAACTCAGACAACCTGTCCCTCTGCTATTGATTTGACTTGGGTGGAGGAATTTTGTGGTTCAGCATCACGGTTTTAGCCTTTTGTGGCTGATTATCATTCCCTCGCAGACATTTCCTCAGACCGGTCAGTGCATTAGCTTTGTCTTTCATTCCTGCTTGTTTTTCCAGTCCCAGAGGGCAATAACTTCTTTTTCTGAATCTGTACTGATTTGCTAACTGACATCCCTCCCATGTTGGGCGTCATTTGTATTGCACTGCTCAGGCCTGGGTGCCAAAGTTTCTCTTCTAACCCCCAGGCTTCTAGGGCCTTTACGTGGCCCGCTCTGATTCGCTCGTACTTGTTGCCTTTGTTGGTTGGGTTGGTTTTGTTTGGGCATGAGGGAGAGTGAGATTGGTGATGGTTAGAGGAGGGAAACATCGGGAGAAGTCACACAGAGGAAGGGTTGGGCCAATCATGCCCTTGCTGGCTGCCATAAAACAAATGAGTGAGCATTAACTCTTAATATCAGCGATAATCGTGGTGGATAGCTGCAAACTGATGATCAAAGCAGGTCGACCAAAGCAGGTAACGCGTCAGTGAGCGGGGCAGGTGCAGGTTGTGTTTCATCAAACATGTTATATGAACATTTGCAGTTTGCCTGACAAAGTAAACATGCCGTATTTTTGGAGGTCTAGTTTAATTACCATTATAATCAGTCTCATAGTGGGTTTCTATGAATGCCCAGCTGATGAATGAGCCAGGCTGATGAAGTCGTAGAATAAAGGCAGGAGTGCTGTAGCCTGTGTCTGAATGGTGCGACTGCGTCTTGTCACAAATAAATAAATAAATGAATCAACAATATCAGGAGTGACAGGGACTTCAAACAGGTGCTCTCGCTGTGTCGTCCTCCGGGCGCCTGAATCTGTGCCCGTAGGTCCATTCAGCCATCGCCATCAAATATTAAACGCTTGATGTAACTGTTGCCCAATTTCTGGCTTCAGCAAACTCCTGCATGGGCAGCACAGAGGCTTGGTGGGCAGCACTGTGGCTCCACAGACAGGAGGGTCTGGGTTCCACACTTGGGTCAGCCTTTCTCTGCAGTATCAGTCCAACCACATGCATGTCTAGGTTGATTGTGGAGTCTAGATTTCCTCTAGGTGTGAGTGTGAGATTGACTGGTGTGTGTATGTGTGTGTATTTTGTTAGACAGGTGACTCATCCAGGGTGTATTTGCCCTAATATATATGAGCACAAAGTGGGCATGTAGTCCAAACAGCTGGGCATTTTGATTTTAAGCACTTGTAGACGTGGTCACTCTGATTAGGGTGACATGTCTCAATTTAAACCCTGCTCAGACTGAGGGAGTCTCCATGTTCTCTACCCTCTGTCTGTCTGTGTGAGTGTCTGTGGGTCCCCGGGTCCTCCCACCGTCCCAAAAACATGCATGTTAAGGCCGACTGGACACCCCGGCAACACTACAAAGGCACAAAGGGTGTCAGATAATGAATGACACCTCCTTGTGAACCTGCTGAAACTGCTGAATAGATAGATAGATAGATAGATAGATAGATAGATAGATAGATAGATAGATAGATAGATAGATAGATAGATAGATAGATAGATAGATAGATAGATGTGCAGAATTATCTGTGAAATGCATTCATTGATTTCTTATATACCAGCAGTGGTGGGACATGATATGAGATATGTGTCTAAAAACATGGATGGCCTGATTAGACGCTGGTATGGGGCCATATTGTACAATAGATAAAGATGTGTTTTTTATTGTATGTTATACAAACAGTTTGCTAATTGTTTTTTTTTTTAAGTGGGACAGCCTGCAGAACAGCGGTGATATCCTCTTACTAATTGGGACCTGGCACCTTTATTTATTTTAGTAATACCATTCCCTCTGATTTTAGAGCAAAAGGAGGAGGTCTCAAATGGTTTCTGTTCAGGAACAATTCATCAAGCCTCCGATTCGAGCAGCAATTAAACGAGTCCGGCCCCAGCAGAGAGCAGCAGCCTCGGTGTGTTTGTTATTCACCTGTAGGGCTTTTTTTACCCGGCGCTAGGACCCAGGGTGCGCGATTTTCATCTCCAGCTGCTGCGGACCGAAAACTGGCAATAAGGGAAGATCGCGGGGAGGACAAGCCAAAAAAATTGCATACTGTATTCAATCGAGCCCACCGAAAAACCACGTCCCGTGGCTGCGGAGCGGAGCGGGTCTTCGCGGACGTCGCTCGCTTGTTGCTCGGCGTGCGGGGCTGCGTGTCTGCAGGCAGCCCGGAGCGCAAGGTAAGACGGTGCAATACCATGCGATTACTAATAACAAAGGCGTTACGGGCGAGCAGGGGGCATTAAAGGGGGCACTGCACAACGCTGCCGAGGGCGAGCTCAAACTCTGCCAAACTTTGACCTGGATATCTGTGTTTTCTACGGCCGGGGCGGTGATGTGGGGGCTGGTTTTCGGCGTTATGTACGATCGTGTCACATGTATAGGCGCCGACAACTTGTGTGTGTGTGAGTGTGTGTGTGTGTGTGTGGAGGTGACACGCCGCGAGTCCGATGTCCACGCTGTAATGCCGTGGATGCCTAACCCAGGAACTACCATCCCCGTAGTGATGCATGTTTCCATCCGCCCAGACATGTTTACCCATGCGTTTCTATACATATAAAGAAAAACCTGTGCGAATGAAACAGCCGGCACCGCTTCCTGCCATCCTCCATCCACTCACTGGCTTTCTTCTGGTTGAGGAATAATTCATCACTTCTGCTCAAGATGGAAGAATATATAAATAAAAGCCTACACCTTATGCAGCTCGCGATTCGACATCCCGACATTGACCAGGTGAACTTAGACGGGACATCCACCTCCTCTTCCTCCTCCTCCTCCTCCTCCTCTTGCTCGCGGAGGGAAACCATGGCGGCCTAAATAGGGTCGATAATCTTCAAACATGACTCACAGATAGAGGAGCATGCATACCCACTTTGGAAGATGTGGGAATACACACGCACTCACACGCGGACACACATTTAACACAACCAGGCCCGCACGAGATAAACAACGTGCTGTCACCGTGCATGTGCACGCGCTCCACATCCCTGCATGCAGAAGCGAAGAACAAGTTTCCCCCCCAGCTTCAGACCTCCGAGCTGGAGTGATCGGTGAAGGAAGCCCCGGTCAGTAGTCACCGGGAGGAGGAGGAGGGAGAGGAGGAGGAGGAGGAGGGAGGGAGGGGGTCAGGTCTCCTCTCAGACACAATACGATGCCTGACTTTGTGTGGTTGTGGTCCCCGCTTCGCCTCGCCTCGCTTCCTTTTAGGTTTGTTAGCTCCGACACGGCTTCTCTCTTACAGCGTTCCTCTTTTCTTGTTTTCCCTCTTCTCGCTCGCTCTCTCGCTCTCTTTCTCTCGCTTTCTGGTTTCCCAATTTCACGTTTGGCCATCTGTCAACGATTTTTTTTTGGCTGCTGTCTCTTGCAAACGCAGCCATTACGAGTAGCGAAAGGCGCAGGGTGGGGGGTGGAGGGGGGGTCTGGATCGGTGTCGGTCCGGTTTGTTTACATGCCGGTAAACAAACTGGGTTTTCCGGTGTGGTTCGTTTCCCGTGGAGAGAAAGTGGGGGGATTTGTTTGTCCCCAGCGTAGGAACACGGGTTAAAGCTTGTACAGATCCACGCTGGGGGTTCTGGGTCCCAGGTAAGACAAGTGACCCAGGAATTTAGGGGAAACGTACCTTGCCCTAAATACCACGTGGCTCTTGTTTGCTGTGGGGTTTTGTGGATGTTAAAGACCCAACTCTTGTGAGAGCATCTCCCCTGTTAACTTTGACCCACTGCCTTTCCCTCTTCTTCCTCTTCTTCTTCTACTACTGCTTGTCTCATTGTCATCCGGGTCCAGGTCATGGGGGCAGCTTTTCAGTAGGGAAGCCCACACATTCCCGAGGCGTTCCCAAGTCAGCCGAGAGATATAATCTATCCTGCATGTCCCGGGTCTGCCTCTTTATTTGTGGACATTTAAAGAAATAGATGATGAACATGACATCGTCCGGAAGGCATCCTGGCCAGATGCACAAACCACCTCATTTTGCTCCTCTCAACATGAAGTAGCTGCGGTTCTACTTCGAGCTTCTACTACTCCTACCTCCTCTTAAACTCTGCTCTTGTACTAGAACTTAAACTTATGTACTCTTTTCCCTCAGTAGTCTGATGAATATAGGTTTTTTATTGCATTGTAGATTTGTTGTTTTGCCCCCCTTGTTTAAGTCGTTTTGGATAAAAATATCTGCTTTAATGACTCAATGTAAAAATCTCACACCCCAAGGGCAATTCAGAGTCTCCACTTTCCCACAATCTATGTTTTTTGGACTGTGGGAGGAAACCAGAGAACCTGGAGCAAAACCACACAGACACAGGGAGAACATGCAAACACGTTATTTGTTCAAACCCTCCTCATACTTCAAACTTTCTATGTGGGCAAATGTGTGCGATTAGAAGTTATAGATGTGCTTTGATTCACGCCATCTGTCCTGGTCCTCGTACGTTCAGTCAATCAAATAATATTTTACAGTTGAGAAATCGATTGTTCATTGTTTTGAAAGCCTGAAAACCACCCCCCCCCCCCCCACCCCACCCCCCCCAGTTAAGTCCTTATTCAAGATCCTTTATTGTCTTTGTGCAAAAACATACAAGGAGATTTGGTGCAAAACGAGAGCGGCTCCCTAAAATCTGGGAAAAGAAAAACACCCACACTACACATCCTGTCAGTACACACATTTAGCCATACCCTCATGCCATCGTACACTTAAAAGAGCCTGCTTCTGTATGAATATGAAACTATAAAATGTTCATGGTGTTAGAAAAGAATAATGTACATTAATATATTGTGTTTGGGGCTGGAGCTGTGCAGGTTCTGTGCTGTTTTGGGTTTGGGGATAGAAACGGTTCAAAAACCTTGTGTTGTGTGTTTGGATGAACCTGCTGGAGTGATGAGCAGAGCGGGTTACGTTTAAGTCACTTATATGAACTTTTTTGGCCTGCATTTAGCCAAATTGGTTCCACTGAGATCAAATATCTCTTTAACAAGGGAGAATAGGCCATTACAACACTGTAACAGTTGAAGAATCACATAAAATACTTGCCTACAGACAATCTGGACTCAAGCATTCTCACTAGTACTTTAAATTCACTGAATGAGACAATGTTTTGAAGTTAAAGGAGTCCGTTGTACGTTGTTCCAAAAATCTAAAAGCTTTAAGATTGTGACGTCCTTGTTGATTCAATTTAAGCTGTTCGACTTTAAACAACAGGGGCAAAGTGTATGGGTGAAAGTGGATTTTATTCTTTTATGTGTGATGTTAATATGATATTAGCTCCTGGAGATGCTGTTGTCAGATTTGGGCTGTTTCATCACCATAGTATTTACAGACCAGTGCGCACGTGCTAAGCTGTGAAGCATTGTGTCACAGTAACAGGTGCTGGTTGTGTATTAAGGTGTTGGTTTAATGAAGGAACTTAAATGGAGGAACATGTGACCTTAGTTCTTAATTCTGCTCAAAATGAACACGTATGGACAAAGTTTAGGGGAAAGGTGGATTTTATTCTATTACAAATGATGTAAAGATGACATTACCACCAGGAGATGTTCCTGGATTGTTTGGAGAACACCCCCAGTGTACCGCAGCCACATGAAGCATGTTTGGGTGATTTCAGCTTCTGTCTCATTGAACCGGTACAGCTCATCTGATTGTGTGTTAAGTCTGAGCTAGAGTTCCAATTAAAAAATCTGAGCTCGGTAGGTTTTGCTTGGAGCTCAGACCAGGCCGTCCTCTCTGCTGGGGGTCGTGTGTGTCTGATGCAGTAACCTGACCTGATGACAGGAAATGTGATTTTGACACACCGCACCACAAGCTGTGAATGACAAGCGGCAAAAGTGAAGGCGCGCTTTACAAGCTAGCGGCTTTGTTTTCTCTCATATTCATAATCAGCGATAATAAGCAGCCTTGAAGGCAAAATCTCCTCACACACCGACAAAAAAGCCTTGGCCTGCGCCGACCCAGGCAATGATGAAAAGTCTTGCAGTTCAGCTTTACTCATTGCATTTGGGAGGCATCATCCCACTTTAAAGTCAGTCATAATGAATGAGGGCAAAGTGTCAAAGGGAGTAAAGCTTACATGTCGTTACATGACTTTTTAGTTATTTCAGATAAATTGTGTGTGTTTTTGTAACAGTCCCCATTAGAATTTTGGGATGAGATGAATTATGCTGGCTCTACATATTTGTAATAGCACTCAGCTCAGGATTTTGGAAATGATCAGAAAGCCAAAGCAAGGAAAGACACCAGGAAGATAAGATAAACCTTTGTGAGGGAAAAGAATAAATTGTATGTTCACGCATTAAGAATAGTAGAAAAACAGTATAGAGACGTATACAGTATAGAGACGTTTCTAACTATGAAAAATATAAACGGTTGAAATATAATGTCCAATATAAATACATCTGTCCATCTAACCCTTATCTTAACTGCCATGTGCATTAGGGGGGTCTGCTTCAGTCTGTCCCATCACCATTCACTTTCACTTTCTCACCTTAGCACAGATTATACTCTGTATTTGCATGTTCTTGGACTGTGGAAGGACAAAATCTATACATACACATACAACCTCCACACAGAAAGGCCCCAGACTGTGGTACGAGGCAGCGACCTTCTTTCATCTTGTGTGGCAACAACACTAAGCACTGGGTCACCATGTGACCCATCTCATTTGATGTTGTGTTATATTACACACTACTGTTCAGTTAAACTATATTAGAATTACCAGTTCATAACAGTGTTATCTCATTAGCACCAGAATCATTATCAAACAAGAATAAACAAACTTCCACATATGAGCAAGCTGTAAGCAACCTTAGAGAGGAACAGCTTCCCTGGACAGTCAGAAACCTCCTCCAGAAATGCATTTCTAAGATCCAACATAAATTTACGGGAAAATATTTTCTCTGACAATTTTCAAGCCGTGTAGCAGTGCAGTGGGTAGTGCTCTGGACATCTCTGATGACATGCATTAAGGTTGATTGGAGACCCAATCAACCTCAATAATCAACCTCTCACTCAAGTGTGAGAGTGATTGGGGGTGTAAAGGTATAAGGCATTGGATATAAAGCGGGAAAAATGATGGCTGAAGATTTTCAGACAATTAAAGCAGAAATGCTCAGAGTTAAGTTGGATATCCATGGCATCGGCACAAACTTGGTGAGAGATAACATGTGCCACACAGTCCTGGCTGCTGAAACATGGTACAAGAACTGGCGGTACAGAACAGGGGGCTGAGCTCGTCAGCTCTACCAGCCCTGCATCCCTGCATGCCTGCTGCAGCCTTCCTCCTGGAAACACCGCCCGAAACACTCCGCAGACAGTGGTTAATGCTGAAGAAGGTTGCCGGGTTATGCCCCGGTCCTGGCAGTTTTTGGATGTAGTTTGCATGTTTCCTTTCATTATTCTCAGAGTCCAAAACTGTGCATTTAGGTGTGAGTGTCCTGTGATGGACTGGTGAGCTGTCCAGGGTGTATTCACCGCCTGTGCTCTATGTAGACGTAACATAAGTACTAGCAGACCTTTTTGACACTGTTGGTTGTAAAGATGGTAATCACGGATGTATGGAACTGACCCAAACCTCTCCAGACTTTCATTTTATTTATTAAAAAAATAGACATGTACATAGATATTGTTCTTTAGGCAGTCATCAGTTTGTTATGATGATAACTGACCTGACTTGGCCACTGCAGCTACAGCACTGTATTCTACTTTCAACGTTCAGCGCACCGTTGCACTCTTCGTTCGGTCGCGAGCCCCCATTCTACCCCTCTCCCCCTCCACACCTCCCCCTTGTGAGCGGCTGGAGAGCCGCGGTGCATGCCGGTACCTGTAGTCCCCACCCCTCCCCTCCTCTCCACCGTCTAATCCTGGGCGTGGATCGCCCGGCACTACATCTCCCATGCTGTCACCCAGCACCCTCTCTCTCGCTCTCCCTCCGCTCGCTCTCCCACCAGACTGGAGACTAGTGGAAACGGACTGCCTTGCCTCCCCCCCCTCCCCACCCCTCCCTTCCCCTCCCCTCCACCACCCCCACCCCCCCCCCCTCCACCACCACCTTCCTCCTCCCTCCTCCCTCCCCCCTCGGACTTTTTAGAACCGAGAACCGTCGAGCTTAGTGAGCAGCCGCGGACCCAAGCGGAGAGGCGGAGGGCTGGACTCGGCGGCTGCTGCTGCCGCTGCTGCTGCTGCTGCTGCCGCCTCCTCGTCGTTCATCCGGACCAACGGGTTGGTAACAGTTTGAGCCGCCGAGACATCTCTGATGATTAGACACCGCCGCCTCGCTGATCGCCCCTTATTGTCGGGATATTTGGACAGAGACGTACACAGAGAGGGAGACGGAGACCGCGGCCGGAGTGTCTCGGTCAGTCCGGTTGAAGAGAGGCAGAGGAGGAGCAGGAGGAGGAGGAGGAGGGGGGAAACGAGGGGAGAGGACCGGAGTGTCGGTGTTAGGTCGGCCGGGGATAAAGACAGCGGCAGCCGGGGTTAAAGCCCCGGGAGCCTCCGCGGAGACCTCCCCCCGGAGGGTGGTGTTGGAGGTGGTGGTGGCGGACTTGGATTTATTGTTTCGTGGCCAAATAAGTTGTGACCCCCAGCCCCCTGTTTGAGTAACTCAACGCGTCCAGTTTGCGTGTTATCACCGGGGGTGAGGAGGACATTGATTGGTAAACCTCCTCCCTCACTCCCTCCCTGCCTCACTCCTCTATCTGTGGTAAGACAGCGCTACTTTACCGGGTGTTTTCGTGAGAGGGGGCTCCGAGTTAGTGTTTTTGTGTGTGTGTTTTTCTGCTTGCTTCGCATCAATGTTGACTTACCTTATCAGGCGGAGATGTGACACATTGCCCACATTGTGTCCCTGCGACGCTGCCATGTAGAGGGAGAGAGGAGGGTCGGACCTGCCGCTGGCTGTGTAATATAACAAAACATCTACCATCCTTTATCATGTGTATACACTTCAAGCCATTTAGACAAGCCTCGGGCTCGGGGGTTTTGTGTTTTGGAGCGATCACCTGCGATCCAGGTGTCTCCCTGTCTCTTCGCTCTCATTATGGGTTCGCCATCTCCGGAGAAAGAGATGAAGCTTTCCAGAGTGTTTTTCCCCCGTGCCGATCTTCCCCATCACATTGTTCTCCACTGAGCCCCACAGCATGCATGTGGTCCTCATTGTGCACTTTTCAGACGTGTGTGAGTGCGTGTGTGGCTCCTCTTTTGTGTGTGTGTGTGTGTGTGCGCGCTGCGCTGGACAGTGGAGTCGGGCCGGGGGTGAAAGTAGGGCTACAACAGGGGGGTAAAAATGTGTCTCCTTCGAGGCTGTTTTTCACTCCTCGCAGGTGATGTCAGGTTGGACTTTGTGTTGTGCATGAGCGCGGACTACAGCATACATTTTTTTGGCCTTGATCGGGAGCGGATGAATTCAAATGCACGTTCGCGGCACAAAGACGGAACTGGCTGAGGACAAACTGTTGTACGGTAATGAATGCGGAGCCTCCTGCTTCTCGCACGAGCGCTGTCTGTGTGTGTGTGTGTACTCGCGTGTGTGTGTGTACTCGCGTGTGTGTGTGCGTGTGCGTGCGCACCGCTGATTCCAGTCGAGATTGGTGTGTCAGTCAGTCATTATAGTGCATCATCTGAGCTTGTTCCTGTGTCATTCGGAGAGGGCTCGTTCTACTGGCTCAGTCTGCCCTCCTGGATGGATGTTGCAGCTGTTTGTATCCTGATTGATTCGCCATTATTATTAGTCATAATTGTGTGAGTGCTGAGCGTATGTCCTGCTGTGAAGAGGAAGAGGTTGGGATTTGGAGACTGCGTCTAACACAGGTGGGCTGCTCTGCCACTGCTTGCTACCGTGTGTGTGTGTTTTCAGGTAGCTGCACCGGAGTGTATAGCTGGGCTCGGCCAGCGCTGAGGCTCACTAATAAAAGATCATTTGAGCAGTCACAGCTGATTGCCTCATGGATGGATTACTGACCGGGGCCTGCCAGTCCGCAGGTCCAGGGGCCCACGGGGGTCACAGGGCATAACGCAAGACTCTGTTATGTGTAGTTTATTCACATTTGTCTGTGGCTCAAGTCCTTACGTCTCGTGTTTATTTTACTGTTTCTGACCAGGGGCCCAGTCCCACCATCCGTCATCTTACCCACTTTGTAATGTAACAGTGTCGCTGGGGTCTGCTGGAGTCTGTCCCGCCACCCATCCATCGCAGGACACACACACACACACACACACACACACACACACACACACACACACACACACACACACACTATTCATTGTCACATATGTGGACGGTTTAGATTCTCCACTTGACTTAAACATGTATGTTTTCAGACTGAAACCTGAGTATGGAGGCACACTCGATGCTCAGATCCTCCACACAGAGAGGCCCTCGGTCTGGCCAGGAGTCAAACCACAGACCTTCTTCTGTGAGGCAACAGCTCTATCCACTTATACACTGTGTCACCTTGGTGACTACGTAGTCCCACACTAAAAACAATAGCACTTTAAAGATATCAGACAGCAGTCTGTACCTTTTTTCTTCTCTAATATGTTTTATTGCTGCAACATAGGGTACGGATGAATAGCACTGTGGCCTCACGGTGGAAAGAATCCCTGGTTCGAATCCCCACAATCTAAAAACATGGCCTATATAGGTCAATTGGAGATTACAAAATGCTGCTAAGTGTGAGAGTGAATGGTGTGTGTGTGTGTCCTGTGATTGAGGGACAACCTGTCCAAGGTGTCTTCCCTGTCTTATAGATCCCAGTCACTCTCTGTGACATCTGTGGCGATTATCAGTGAAGAGGGGATACAACCAGCCTCTTCAACTCCAGGCTGAAGGGAATAGTTCAGACCTATAGTGACATCAGAGTTGACCTGTAAACGGCACAGAAAATACAAATAATAATGCGGAAAACAGCGTGAGGAGAGTGATTTGTTGTTCAGGAATGGAGACCTGTTGTTACACATCCATGGCTCGTAATCTGTCCAACTGGTTCATTTATTCCGATGTCCCTCCTGATTACACCAAATTTAGTACAGATAATTTATTTCCCAGACTGACCAACACTGACGTGGTGTTATGATAATACTCCCAGCATGCAAATAAAAAAAAACAAAGGGGAGAGCAAAACAATCACACTCCTCAGCTCCCCGCACTCAATTGTCTCCCTGCTCTGAGGAAATTGTAACGCATCTTACCTCTAAGTCTCTCCAAGGAAAGGGGGTCTTCCATTCCTCAAATGTTGGTCACGCCGAACCATTAGTTGGTGCCTAGTAAAGAGTTAACCTCCCATAAGGTGTTAAATGATTGTAATAGGTCTCTTTCTTCTACGTTCCACAGCATCTCTGTGTGTTTTAAGACCAACTCTCACCTGACAGACTCAGCCACCCCCAAGGCATGTTGTGATAAAGAAACACCTATGCAGGTAATTGTTTTCTTTTTTTTACACCATCGTTAGATGACTAGATTAGAGTGCTCTTTTCCTTGTATCTAATTAACACTGGCTTCATGAACTTCTCTTATTACTCAGGTGGATCCTACACTAATGAATGTAGGGGATGGAGGCACGGTGAGCAGAGAGATCAGTGCTCCAAATAAAGCGTCTGCGAGTATGGTGGGAAATCCCCCTCAGACGCTTCCCCCTGAGTTTAGAGGAGATGTTACCCTCAGTCAGCAAAACAAGACCACTCCACAAACAGACTGTAAGACGGCCAAAGCCTGCCTGGACTCGAGCAATTACAACCACAGCCCCGAGCTCCCTCCACCCCAGCAGCCCAACAATGCACCAATGTCCAGCTCGGACAAGAGACCGGAGAAGAGGACGGAGGCTCCTAAACCCAGGGCTGACGGGGCGGGGGTCTTCCCCAGCCCTCAGTGGACGAGCGGAGCAAAAATGAACCGAGAGGAGTCGCAGAAGAAGACGCTGCCGCAGTCTGTACAGAGCGTCACCCCGGGGTTCCAGTGCGCCGCCATGTTTAAACCAGTCCAGCCTGTTGCCTTCCTCCCTGCCACTAATTTTTCCTCCCCACTTTGTAAAATCACTCTTCCACCAGCATTGGGTCAGATCGCAGCGCTGAGAGAGGCCTCGGCCAGCCAGTTCCAGAAAGAAATCCAGCCTCAAAGCTCAGGTGTCGGAGGGACACACCACATGAGGACCTATCCCTATCCCTTCTCCGTGACTCGGACTCCGGCGGCTGAGAAAAAGGCCGGAGCGTTGACGTCCAAGCTCAAATCCAACCATTCGTCTAGTAAGAACGCCAAATCTGTGGGAGAGCATAAATCCCTCGCCTCAGTGGTAGCCTCACCAGCTATTGCCCTACCGTTGCAGCACCCGTCATTAACTTCAGCTGCGCCCACATGCTACACGCTGTCTCCCACTGCTGCCATTTGCTGCAGCTCGGCGCTGGCCAGCATCACCTCTCAGAGCAGGCTGCTGAACCACGTAGACAAGGCTACCAGCGGAGACAAGGCGACGTCCGGCCCGGAGGAGCGCACGCCGTGCACCGTGGACGTGCCTCTCGATCTGTCTGCCAAATCCAAACGTCCAAAATGCATTAGCGACCCTCCAGCGTCAGCGACCGAGGCTCACGAGTCGACCCAGAGAGATTTTCTCAACTCTAAGAGGACGCACTCGACCACTTACAGCTCCGCCGTGCAATACCCCATCCTGCCCAACACCCACAGAAACGGATCCCATCAAAAGCAAATCAACAGGGCCCAGAATCACCAGGTCCAGGAGTCCAAACCTAGCTGGGGCAAGGGCTCGTCTCAAGAGCAAATAAAAAGCATCCCCGGTACTTACGTAGGTGTGGCCAGCCCCATATTGGCCTCTACCCTGAGGGGGAAAGACGGAAAAGGAGGTTTCGCAGATGAATTCCAAAGTTTTGCAAAGCAGGAGTTCATCTCTATTATCGACCAAGGAGAACATCTGGCCTCAGGAGGAAAGAAGCCATCCTGTCTGATGAAGGGCAACCAGCACGCTCACAGCGTCAAGCATGTGAAAAACACCAGCACAGCCATCACTAAGAGCTGTCCGTCTAAAGGAGCTCTGACCAGCGCCCTGTCCAGCTCCACCAGCACGCAGATCCACCAGAAACCTGGACCCGGAAAACCGGCCGTCCCCTACTCGGCCTCCGTCATCAACCCAGCCTGGCAGCAGCCGCCTCACCTTCCTCACCAGGCCTCGGCCGCTCACAGGAAGCTCACACAAGGATCTCCAAAGAACAAGGGCACCCCGGGGACGGAGGGAACCAAGTTCCAGGGTGCCCACCACAGCCCGTCCAAACCTGAGGACGACAAGTGGGACAAGATCAAGTCTCCACTGTCCAACCTTGCGTCCATAGTAAAGCAGCAAACTCTGGAGACGACTGGAGAGGGAAACACTCAACCCCTGAGAAAAGCAGGTAGCCCAGACTCCCAATCCAAGCAAACACCTGCATATGATTACCCACAACACTGGTCTGTGGAGAAATGGGCCGGTGGGCCACAACAATGTGATTCAACCGCAGCCGCGAAGAGACAGGAGAAGGCGAACGCTACCGAGTCAGTGGAGAACAACTCAGAAAGTCGAGGAGACGTTGTGGCGCTCCAGACGAAGCCTCCAGGACCGTCTCAGACAAACGGGAACAGGATGGAGAGCAAACTGGCCCAGGTGTTGGAGGGCGAGACCCCGAAGAAGGAGAGCGGGGCGTCGGACAAACTGGAGGGCATGGTGGCGTCTCTTCTCACCGGGGGAGGCGACAAGATGGAGCGGAAAACAAACGGAACCAAAGAGGGGTCGCCAGCCAGAGCTAAAGCGGCCGGCGTCAAACAGAAGAAAGGCAGCCCCAAGAAAGCGGCCAAGGAGAAGTCGCCAACCAGCCCGTCAAAGAAAGCTCCAGGCAAGAGGAAGAGAGACACTGAGAACACTCCGACCAAAGCATCCGGCCAAAATAAGGTAAATTACACTAAATTATACCCCGTTTTAAGAGGAATGCTGAAGGGAGCGTTCAGTTTTTATACATTTTATAGATTTTTTAACAGCATTATTCTTCTCAGCTGGCTGCACACGCTTTCCTCTCATGATACTAATCTGCAGCTGATGATTTAACGCTGCGAGCCGGCTCCTCGTCCCCATCAGCACCATGAAAGCTTGTGTGATCAATAGCATCCGATACGCGCTCTCACTCCGTCCCCTGGTGTATTGCAGCAGAAGAAACAATGTGCACCTGTGCCGGAGCAGAGGCTTTCAGCAGGGAAACTTTCTCCACCCAGCAAACAGGCCACTCCCCGGGACAAGGCGGAGCAGCCGGCCCGCAGCAAAGCAGGTACGCTCTTTGTTTGTCCTGTAACTGTGGCCTTTCCTGACCTGCGGAGGTCTCAACGTGGACACACGTCTTGACATCCATCTCGCATTCAATAGCGTTGTCTCAGACCTGGACGACTCGGGCTTCTCCCAGATAAAAACTACACCTCTGTGTGGCAGTTTGTGAGTGTAGCAGGCAGAAAATGTCTCAGGTTGTGTCTGAAGTTGGAGTGAGCATAGAGGCGGGAAAATTGGAAGATCAGGGCCTTAAACACTCACTATCACAACTTTTTTGGGATATTAGATTTTGCTGGTATTCAGGATCTTCTTTCTGGTGTATTTATGATGAATAATTAAAGAGTCAGTCACTTGCTGTGACCAAAGGTTTATTTTAATAAACGGTACCCTTGGTTCTGTTTATTCTTTAACGCTTTGTTCCTTTCTAGCTGAGCTGAGATCTGTTTTATGGTTGTGCTCTACAGATTTTATTGCAAACTGCAGCTGTTTAGTGAGTTTAGTGAACAAAAAAAGAGATAAAAACACGACATCTGAGGGAAAAGGTACTCAAAATGTTTGCATTGTGTATAGGAGAGAGAGAAGCATGACCTTGTATTTACAGGAAGAAATCTTGAATCTTTTAGCTTGTAATTAGAATGTCTTAAGATGTCTTAAAGAGGTGTTTAAAGTAAAGGTAAAGATTCCTGCAGGTACCCCGATTGACCAAACGTTGATCTGTTCCAGATCGTCCTCTGAGCTCGGAGACTCCCTCGTCCTGTGTCTCCAGTTCGGACACGACCCAGGCCTCCTTCCCCAGGCTGAGGAGAGGCCGCTGGCGGGCCGACGAGGCTCGACTCGACCTCTGGGGCTTCGCCACGCCGTCTCCCCCTCCTCCTCCACCGCCGATGCCTCCTCCTCCTCCCCCTCCTCCCTCCTCAGTGTCCCCCCCCTCCGCCCAGCCCCCCCGCCGGCCCAGAGGGAGGCCCCGCTCCAACCCGCTGCCGGAGCGAGCGGCTCAGGGCAAAGGCAGAGCGTCGGAGGGCGAGACGCCCTGCCACAAGAAGAGGCGGCGATACCGCAGCAAGAAGTACCAGACGGGCGAGTACATCACCGAGAAGGACAAGCTGGAAGAGGGAGAACACCTGGAGGAGGCCGAGTCTGGGAGACAGGACAGCACAGTCCCTGCAGGTACGCACCTCCTCTCCAGGGAGCGCAGCTCCGCTCCGCTCAGCTCAGCGTTGCAATGAACTGTTTCCCTCCCACGCTTTAATCAAAGGTGCCTTCATTAGGAACACGTGATGAGAGCGACGCAGAGTGCTCAGGAGTAAAAGCCTGGCCTCACTCTGAAGTGATTCACAGCCTTCTACGTTGTTTTTTTTTTTCTAGATCCAGACCTGAAATTTAGAGCTGCAGTAATCGACATTCATTCATTCAATTTATTCAGTCAGTTTAAAAGTCAAGTTAAGAATAAGATAAGGAGATGGATTCTTATCTCAGTTTTTTCTTCAGATAATTTGGCAACAAAAATCTGTTTCTGAAATAACGTAGTTGTAGATGTAGATGGACAGAAATCCTCAATTTGAGCTGCAACATTTAGCCAATGAATAGACAGCTTATTTGACAGTGGAGCAGTTTCTAGAATTGTTTCAGTAGGACTCTTCCTTTACTCTTCCTCAGTGTGAGAGGTTGATCTATATCTATTTCTTATTTTTGTAGATTGAATAACTGGCTGGTGAACGCTTCTTTAATTCATGTTGAGCTTGTGTAAATGCACAATGTAAAACAATTTCTCACGTTTCATAGAATCATAAATAATAGTAAAAAATAAATAATCAGCTGATTAAGTTCTAGTGTAAATCATCTCTGGCTGTGGCTTTTAACAGTCAAGTAATGGTCTGAGTCTTTGAGTGGCACCACGCGACCACTACTTGTGAGCGGCCTCAGCAGCAGCCTGAGCTGTCCTCCTCCAGCAACGTGAAACATTCATCCTGCTCTGGCTGTGAACCAGAGGACGTGACGGCCGCTCGTCACCATCCTGACGCTGCGTGGACGTCGTGTGCACCTCATCCACCAGCATCTGATGAATGAGTGCCAGCCCCCCGTGACGGGGCTGCACGGCCCTGACTGAGCACTCAAAACACATGTCCAGACAGTTACACAGCTCTGTGCTGTTCAATAGATATGTTCTGTCATGAACTTGTTTGCCTCAGAGCCACGCAGGCAGGCGAGGGCTTCAGTGAATGTGTTGGAGGATAAATGATGCTGAGTGGACAATAACGAGCAGAACCGTGCTTAACACATGAAATGGGTGGTGGTGAATGGCGATTATCAGGAAAACTAGCTAAAATCATGCAAGAAGAACTGAACATACCACACCAAGTGAAACATGCCCTGTATGTAGGACATGCAGAGTAATCAAAGTGCTGTTTCTCTCTCTCCTATGTACAGTGTAAAAATAGAACCAGTAGTACGTAAAATTAACTATATAAATATACATAAACATACATATATATGCGTGTGTGTCTGTGTGTATACATATACACACATATATATCTCAACCTATGTAGACAACTTGAGCATCTGCCAAACACAAGGGATCACAGAGGACAGAATCACATGGTTTGCGGTTCATATCCCTGAGGTTTCACTGTCTCATGTTCCTGTTTGTTTGACACTTAGATATGAGGCTTATATGTCGAGAGTCGCCGGAAATATAATAAACCTGCACTCATCAGCAGCAGTTATTACCCCATTACAGGAGAAGTGATGACCAAGACCAGGGTTATTGGTCCAGGAAGCATTAGGAGGCAGAGAACAGTCACCCGCTTCAGAGCATCACAGATCACGATGTTGAAATGTTCCCAATCTGATTCCCTAATTCCAGACCTGCAGACGGATCGGTGTCCTAGCCCCACTGCCTCCAGTCCAGATCCTCCCCCTCCTCCTCCTCCCCGGAGACCCTCGTTCACCCGCTCAGGCTCGGTCCGTTACCAGGAGATCGAGCCGTTGCCGGAGAGCAACGACAAGCCGTCGGGGAAGAGGAAGTTCAAGAGCAAACACCTGAGTGACACGGACGAGCAGAAGGTGAGCCGTCCAGCCCAGCGGCTCCACTGTGGAGCAGATAGATGAGCTTACAGTGCCCTCCTGTGGCTAGAAGAACGCCTTGTTTGTCACACTCATGTCGGCAGCTGGCTTTATACGGCACAGCTCCCCCGTAGATCCAGCCCTTACACACAGCACGTCTCTCACTCTGCTCCCAACAACTAATCTGGGCTTTCAGGTCAAGACCAAACGTGGCAGCGCAGCCAAGCGCGGCTCCTCGCAAGCTCTGGACGATGACGGGCCGGACGTGAAGAGGTCGGCGAGCCCCCCGCCCCCCGCCCCCAAAGGCCTGCTGTCGCCTCCTCCCAGTAGGAAAGGCTCGTCTGGGAGGAGCAGCGGGACCGAGTCTCCTCCCAAGAAGCCGGTTCCTCCGGAGGTCCGACGGCTGATCGTCAACAAGAACGCAGGCGAGACGCTGCTGCAGCGTGCTGCCCGGCTGGGCTACCAGGTCAGAACCCAGCCCTCTGTCTGCTCTGCCTGCTCCACCCTGCCCATAGCACCTCTGACCCCTGACCTCACCCCCCCCCCCCCCCCCCCCTGCAGGAGGTGGTCCTGTACTGCCTGGAGAAGGACATCCGGGACGTGAACCGCAGAGACAACGCCGGCTACACGGCGCTCCACGAGGCGTCGTCCCGCGGCTGGACGCAGATCGTCCAGATGCTGCTGAAGTACGGAGCAGACGTCAACTGTAGCGCCCAGGACGGGACACGGTGAGGCCGCAGCACCCCACACCTCATCTGTAGGTAGAGCACGTCTCATCTGAAGCAGCAACAGAGCTGGATGCATAGGCATGGATTAGAGTCACAGAGGGGACACGTTACGCCTTTAGTTCGGTAGGTTTTTAGTAATGCACATTAGTGGTTAACCTTAACCAAAGGTGCCTGGATTAGTAACACAATGTCCACATCCATTTTTAAAGAAATACTGTGCACAGCATAATTCTGATCGTAGTAATTAAAGATGTCATAATAAACGTTGTCTCATGTCTCATCACATGAAGACATGTGATGAGAGTATCAAAAAAAGTTAGAAAAGGGCCAAATAAAGAAGTGTTTTTTTCATTTTTGTCAAAGCTCATACTAAAGATAGATAAAAGACATCTCTACTGAATTTCCCAAAGGAAACCTCCCAGAGGGATCATATCCGTTTCTGCCTACCTACCTAGCGATCTATCCATCATGTTAACAGACAGAGGACGTTGTGCTTTTCCCTGAGGTTTACTCCAGCTCTCCTCCCTCTTCCCTCCAGGCCGCTCCATGACGCAGTAGCGAGTGATAACCTTCCCATCGTCTGGCTGCTCCTGAACCACGGAGCGGACCCCACGCTGGCCACCTACTCTGGACACACCCCGGTCAAGCTGGCTCACAGCCCCAGCATGAAGACCTTCCTCACAGGTGCTTCATCGCTTTTTCCCCAGCCTCCTCCTCCTCCTCCTCCCTCAGAACAACCAGGATCTGAAGCCTGAAGCAGTGTTTTTGCTCAGCTCTCACACCACCAGTGACACCATAAACACCACAGAGCCATGATAAAAGCTAATTGAAGTCGGACGACAAAATAAATCATAAAGGGGACTTGTGCCAACGTTACAATCATCCGAGCAATGTGTCGACACACTATTAAGCTCCGGGCCCACTCACACTACATCACATTTGGCACATTTCAACAAATACAGGCTGCGTTCAACAAACTGTATGAATCCTCTCTGGCCAGTAAAAGGAAAGGAAAGCGGGTCTCAGCTGCTGGACTTTCAGGACTGGTTGGAGTGGGTTTGTTTCTCCCAGTGAAAGGTGAAGCTCAGCTGAGTTCACACAATCTGATGCAAGCGCTGCAGCAAGATTTCTGCCTCCTTAACTGCTTCTCTCTTCGGATGCGACCTGCAAACAACCTTTTCTTTCCCCGCTCAAAAAGTTGCATTGAAGGGATTAAGTGGCTGACTCACCGTGACCGGGACAACTGGCTCGTAGAGTTCGATAGAAATCGATAAAAGTCTGTCTTTTTCTCAGGGAAACGCACGATAAATGTGCCAGAGAAGCTTCTGATGACATTTTTTTTAATGATTAAAAAGCGGTTATTGATTTCATCGCATCGCAGATGCACAGAGGGTTCAGTTCCACATCTGGCTGCCAGCTCCTGATGTTTGTTCATAGACACATTTTAATCTGTAGTGGGGTTCACCTGTCGCCAGGCTCCCCGGCTGGTCAGGGAGCGGAGCAAACATCAACAGGAGCTTCTGCTAGAGCTGGTGTTTGCTGTGCCACAGTTGTTGTTCCCCTCAGGTAAACAGAGACGAGGCAGGAGCAGCTGATACACACACACACACACACACACACACACACACACACACACACACACACACACACACAAACAAATAGCAATAAAACAAAGGCCAAACCATTTTGCTGTTCTTCTACTTTATTGTTTTTTTACCAGCAAAACAGCAAATTCCACTGCAAGTCCTCCGTGTTGCTGATGCATCTCTATACGTTGATAAACACGATGAACTGTTTGTGGCTGTGCAGAATATTTCGTGGACCTGGAGGGCCGTAAAGAGGAGGACCCCTGCCTGCCCTGGGACTTCTACAGCAGCTCCCTGTTCGGTAGGAAACCCTCGCACTTCAAGCCCATCTGCCTCCTCGTCTACAATCAGCCAGCCCCGACCAGCGATCAGACTTCTTTCCTTTCCATTCCAGTTTGTAGTGGTGGTGTATGGGAGCTGCAGGCGGAGCCTCAGCTGTGTGTGTGTGTGTGTGTGTGTGTGTGTCAACAGCCACAGGCCGAGCTGAGCAGGGCTCCCTGAAAGTTTCAGGTCTATCCTAGAAACTTTGATTCATCCCCCCACTGAGAGATATCCACTCTAGTCATTATTGTAATTGTTCTTTTTTTGCCGCCTCCTCTAATTACCTCATCCTAAAGCTACGCTTAAATAATTCAGCCGATTAAAATTTAATGTTTTGTTAATAATGAAGAAAAAGAGTCGACACCGGTGTGAACGTAGTCACACCCATTATTGTTCTTTATCGTCTATAAATTCACCTTTCAAAATGTAAATCATTTCTCATATTTGTTGTAAACATGAATCTTCTCTCGCCACGATCGAATCTAGGAATTTCTAGCTCCTATTTTTATTTTACACACGTGTAATCTGCTGGTGTATTCCTCTGTCTGCTTTTTAAGGATGAATATTTAAGCAGCCCCAAAGCCAATCTTTGTTTTGTTTATGAATGTTGCCGCTCTCTCTGTAGAACATGCACTATTCCATGTGTTATTTCACAGCTCAGACTTTACATTACCACATTGTTCCTGGCCAAGCCTCAGTCCTCACAACAGCATTGATCATTTCACAGACTGAGTTACGCCCAACTCCATTTACTCATTTTGACAATCCCAGAGAAAATGTTCCCTCGCCCTGAGTCAGAGAGCCTGCTCTGCCTCAGCAGCGTCTCCAGCACCAGCGGGGGTCGCTGCTCTGTCCACTAGGGGGCGTCCTAGCGCTGCGCTTGGTCTCTCACCCCGTTGACCTTCTGCTCACAGAGACGGACGAGCCGTGCTGGGACTTCTTGCTGTCGGAGCAGGATCAGGATCTGGAGGAGAGCGCCCCGGGGAAGACGGACCCGGACGCTGAGAAAGACTCCCTGCTGTTTGAGTTCTCGTCAGAGCCGCTGCTGCCCTGCTACCACGTCCAGGTGTCCCTGACCCAGGGGTGAGACGCTCCTCACATCACCTCCTTCTGTTACTGTGTGCCTCCCAGGGGCTTTTCAGAGGAGACCAAACTTGGTAACATTGAGTTTTTCTCCAAGAAAAGTGACCTGTGGCTGTCAAAGTGAATGCCGGAGCTCAGGCTGGATGTAGCTCTGGTGCAGATTATCTGATGCTGGCACCATTTGGTTCAGTATTTACATCAGTCTGTGCCTGATGAATAGTCTGAACAGCTCAGTGTGTTTCTACTGGAGAGGCTCCTCTGAGGAAGTCTAGAGAAATGCTTGGCCGTGGGGCTGATTTATGGCCCGCTGGGCTAGTTTTAGACAAATCTGCCTCATAAAAGTGGCCGCTGAGCGAAGGTCCCCCACATTAGTCACGGAGGTGAGAGAAGCTCAAAGATCAGGACTTTATTTATCCTCTAAGAGAAATCACTCTGCCCAGCAGCCAAAATCACACAGAGAACATCACGTTGAACACAGAACCTTCACAGTAAATAATGGTGGTAATAGTGCGGTAGAGTATGATGAGAAATGAATAGTCGTGTGAAATATAGGAGCAAGTATGGCAGTAGTTACACGGTGTCTGCAGAGTCTGAGAGTTAGAGGATGGTAGAGCAACTCTGGGAAAATAAGGCCCTTTGAAATGAAGTATTGAGAAGTCTTAACTGATAATACTTTTATGGAGGATTGCATTTAGTTGGTTTTCCAGCTCCTTCCAAATAGTTTGGCTGGTGTGTTTATGGTGAATAATTGAGAGGCAGAGTCACTTGTTGTCTCTAAAGCGTTATGAATTCCCAGCTGATCTGAGGTCTGATGTGTGGCCGTGCTGATAGATTCATTAACAAACTAAAACTGTTTAGTGACTTAAAGATGTGGCGCTGCTCTGCAAACAAAAGGTTTTTCTATAAACAAGATAAAAAGATAAAATCTGAGACAAAAGAGTCTGGAGTCTGAAACGGTTAGTGTTGACGGAAGGTCTTAAAAGTCTTAAAAAGGTGTTTAAATAAACCTAAGGATCCCTGCAGACACCCTGAATATCTGAAAATGATCACAGTCAACTATAGTATCATGCTAACTGGTAGAAAACCAAAGAGAAAAGAGCGATGTAGAGGGTCTTTTCTGTCCTTCAGTGGTCTGTGCAGCCCGTCTGACTGGGACGTGTCTCTCTCGGCAGCTTCTGTAACTGGTTCCTGCTCAGCGACGTGCTGAAGCGTCTGAAGATGTCTGCCCGGATCTTCAGGGCGCGCTACCCTCACCTGGAGGTGGTGAGCCTGCCCGGCGCCGAGCTGTGGCGGCAGGTGTCGGTCAGCCAGGTGAGCTCCGCCCTCGCCTCGCCGCACGCCCTCAAGACCAAGGAGGAGGGCGAGGAGGAGGAGGAGGACCCGGAGGAGGAGGAGGAGCAGGAGCAGCAGGAGGAGGAGGGACTGGTGGAGCTGGTGCGGTGTGTGCCAGAGCTGCAGAGACTACTGGGCTCCTCCATCCACATCCTACAAGAGGATGAAGAGGAGGAGGAGGAGGAGCAGGAGCAGGAGGAGGAGGAGCAGGAGGAGGAGGAGGTGGAGACACTAAGAAACACAGGGAAGCCTCGCGGTCGATAGCCTCTCTCCTCTTCCTCCTCCTCATCTTCCTCGCACAGGAAACCTCTCCGTCCACTGTAACGAGGGTTTTAAGACTTGACACTCCACCTATAACCTTTGACCTCAGACACAAGGTGATTATGTGATCACATGGACCTGCACATGTGAGCGGTCGGTGCTGGAAAGCAGCTTTCAGGTTCCTTCTCTATAGGTTTATTTGAATAAACGAGAACTATTGAACAAACCTTTTTTAACCGATAACCACGTTATGTACATGGTAGTGTATATGTATATATCTTGCCATCAGGGTTAACACATTTGGTTATATAAATGTATTCTTGTGGCAAAACAAAACAAACAAAAAAAGGACGGATTATGTCAGGACTTTTTTTTTTGTTGTTGTTGCTCTTTTTTTCCAATTTGTTCCTGAGGGGAAAGCGATACTTTCCCACCAGAGATCATCCAAGGCTTTTATCTTGGGGAACTAAGCTAAGACGCTGAAGTCAGGGAGGCCCCCGGGCCCCGATGGTTCCTGGTGATGGTTCCTCTGGGGCCCACATGGTTCCTGGTGATGGTTCCTCTGGGGCTCGGATGGTTCCTGGTGATGGTTCCTCTGTGGCTCAGATGGTTCCTGGTGATGGTTCCTCTGGGACCCAGATGGTTCCTCTGTGGCTCAGATGGTTCCTGGTGATGGTTCCTCTGGGGCCCACATGGTTCCTGGTGATGGTTCCTCTGGGGCCCACATGGTTCCTGGTGATGGTTCCTCTGGAGCCCACATGGTTCCTGGTGATGGTTCCTCTGGGACCCAGATGGTTCCTCTGAGGCTCAGATGGTTCCTGGTGATGGTTCCTCTGGGGCCCTGGGGGACCTGGAGACCGGGGGACCCGGAGGAGAGACGAGCCGCGTCCCACTACGTACCGGTACAGGAGCCACGTTTCCACCTCCACCTCCTCCAGGGGGCAGCGCCGAGCCCCCTAGACCTCCTGCTCCTCCTCCTCCTGCTCCTCCTCCCACTCTCCAGTGGTTTGAGATAAATGAGATTGAGAGCTTGTTTACAGCAGTGGACAGACAGTAGAGTTCTCCAGGCCCCCGGCTGCTCTCCATCCATACAGAATCCTGTGGATCTCACTCAGAGGAAGACTCCTGAGACGCCCTGTAACTGCAGCCACGACTGTCTCCCCCTCCCTCCCCCTCCTCCTCCCCCCCCCCCTCCACCTCCCCCAAAAGTCCTGATATGGTGTTTCCAGATCCCAGAGTGCTTTGTGTTGCAGTGTTTTCTTTACACTGTTTGTTGTGCTTAATTTAATAGTCATTAATATATTTGAACTCTTGTGTATCTGACGAGCCTATCTATGGAAAAAATAATGCTTTGTATGGTTGGTGCTTCATTTTGAAATGTACTTATTAGGAAAACCCTTTATTCTGAGATCCTCCAACCCTTTCAGTCAAACAGTATTTCAAACGAGCAGGAAGTACAGTTTTATTGTACTGGTGCTAAGACCGATTTTTGTGTTGACAATCAATGATGTTTTGGTTTGAAGTCACAAACTAATAAAAAGATATTTAAGATGAAGAGACTTAAGGTGTAAAGACAAAGTATAGTTTAGTTAAAAGTAAAACGGGATACAGCAAGACTGACGGACTGAGCAGCGTGTGAGATCCTGAAGAGACTTTTATTTGATTCTTTTATAAGAAATCAACAAGAATAAAGCATGATTGTGAATCATAGTCCTTATCTCCTTGTTTCCTCAGCGGGATGGTTAGCGCTGGTGATGCTAATCGAGGCAGAACATCTGACTGAGCATGTAGACTTTGTGATGTATCGCCTCTTTATTCTGGCAGCTGGTGAACAGGGAGTTTCCTGGGTAAGTGTTTCAATCAGTTTGAGAAGGACTTTCCTGAGGAGGAGACAGTGGATGAGCTCTGTCACAGCACACACTTTCTTTTAATCACAAGTCCCAAAGCAAACAGGTGTAGGTGACAGGAGAGTCTAAACTGTGTGTGTGTGTGTGTGTGTGTGTGTGTGTGTGTGTGTGTGTGTGTGTGTGTGTGTGTGTGTGTGTGTGTGTGTGTGTGTGTGTGTGTGTGTGTGTGTGTGTGTGTGTGTGTGTGTGTGTGTGTGTGTGTGTGTGTGTGTGTGTGAGATAGAATGGACTGGACCTGGCTTCATCCTATATGATGTGATGTGGAGATAAGACCCCAGCAAAAAAACAGTAAAAAAGTGAAGAGGTCTTGATTGAGGTTTTGATTGCTTAAAACTAATCTCGTTTTCCATCAGCCGGATACAGTCTTGCTCTGCTTCACATCCACAGACTCTTTCAGAGAGGCTCTTGTAGAAAATCAGGAAATCCTCTCTCTCTCTCTCTCATCTCTCTCCTTCCTGAGAGATCTACCTAGTATCTACTCTAGTACCTACCTACCTACCCGTCTACTTGCCTATCTACCTACCCGTCTATCTACCTACATATTGTATTTTCCTACCTACTCTATACCTTCCTCTCTACCCCTGTACCTTCCTTCCCACCCATTGCCATCTACCAGTCTAACTACTCACCCATCTACTTAACTCCCTACCTACCTTCTCATCTACCTCCCTTCCTACCTATCCATTTACCCTCCCATCTGCCTACCTCCGTACCTACCTACCCATCTAACTAACTACCCATCTCCCTCGCTATTCTCATTTAAGTAAGATCCAGCTGGAGCCGTGATATCGAGCGTGAAATGTTATGTAAGACTTTCAGAGTCCAGGACGCTCCAGTGAGACCAGAGATAATGGTGTTTGCTGAAAGCGTCTCTTCCAATAGATGGACGTGGTAGTCCTGTGGTAGTTATCTGCTGATAACAACCAGCTGTGGAGTAAAGATGGGCCGGTCTACCACCAGCTCTGAGCTGCAGAGCGGAGCCGCACGCTGTCCTGGACCTTGAGTCGAGATTATTTTGGGCGACAGCGTCCAAGGTTAAAGGCAGCGCAGCACAGAGCTGGTCTGTGTGGCTCCAGGCCCAGCGTCCCGCCTGGAGCCACACAGACCAGCAGAGGGAAGCAGGCTCAGCCGGAAACATCCGTCAGCTGCTCCTGGCTGCTCCTGGCTGCTCCTGGCTCCTCCTGGCTCCTCCTGGCTCCTCCTGGCTGCTCCTGGCTCCTCCTGGCTCCTCCTGGCTCCTCCTGGCTGCTCCTGGCTCCTCCTGGCTCCTCCTGGCTCCTCCTGGCTGCTCCTGGCATCTGACCCCGGGGATCTTCACTTTCAGGGAACGACTGTTTAACTTCGCTTTACGTGAGTTTTCCGATCAGAGGAGCTAAACCCCGCTTTAATCCGGGCGCACACAGCTCTGCTCTTTGGCCTCTCGGGAGCAAACCTCACACCAAGTGTCGCAGGCTGTTTGTGCGGATCAAAGAGAAGAGGAGCGACTTTTAAGTCTGCACGACTTCTTTCATCTGCATCTACGGCGCCTTGTCGAGAAAAGCAAAAAAAACAGAAAAAGAAAAAAGAAAGAGTCCAAACATGAGGAGGCAGCGGCATCATGTGAGGCGTGTTGTGACTTCTGTCGGGCCTGCAGGGCAGCTCAGCGCTCCCACACACACACACACACACACACACACACACACACACACACACACACACACACACACACACACACACACACACACACACACACACACACACACACACACACACACACACACACACACCCAAATGTCTGATATCCACCTCAGTCCCACAGCTGTGCTTTGCTATGTTATCTAGCAGAGACGAACCTGGAACAAAGCAGGGCTCAGTTACGTCAAATCTCCTATTGAACACATTGAATGTAATGGGAGTTGGGTGTTAGTTTAATTGTGACACATTCACCCTCTTTGACTTAATGGATCACCTGGACTGTTCGCCTTTTTTCTCTGGGTTTCCAGAGATGTTGTAGACGGACGTAGTGTTGATGTAAGGTACGTCTCCACATGGATTCTGCAGTCTGTAGGAGGAAACATCCGTGGAGCACCACTCCCCTTTCCTGCTCGCTCGGCTATGGGAACAAAACAGAAAAAGCATTCCTGCTTGCTTAGTGTGGAGAGCTCCCCAGCCAGAGCAGCCCCGGGTTTTCCTGGGAGCATATGGGTGTGTGTCTGCTGTCTCAGTGTGACTCTGGAGCACAGATCGGGCTCTTTGTGCCGAGGCTGGGTGGCGGCGGCCCCTCTCCAGGGCCCCCGGGTACAGATGGTCCCCGCCGCCCCCTGGAACCTGCCCCGTCCCTCTGAGGTTACCGGAGTTCATCCCCGGCTCCGTCCCACCGTCCCCTCCCCTCCCCGCCAGATTCCTGACTGTTTATATCTCTGTTTGCTCGGCCGAAACATGCTGGCACTCACAGACACGCACGCACACCTATGCAGCTTTGTTTACGTGTTGATTTTAAGGCCGGCAACTTCCCCCAAAGGAAAAAGTTCAGCGTGTTCCAAGTGATCGGGTTTCATTGGGAATCCAGAGAGTGGAAAAAAGATTTCAAGACGCCTGTAAATCAAGTTTCATTACATCATACATGTTGAGTGTTGCAGGCCTCTGCAGGCCGCCCCCTTCCCACCAAGCCCCCGCCATAGCCGGCCTCCCATTGGCCGCCCTCCGCGGGCCGGCAGCCTCCCATTGGAGGAAAACGAGGGCAAGTCTGAGCGAGACCTACTGACAGACTGACATGGAAAAGAGGAAGGGCGGCCTGCTGCTGCTGCAGGTCTGCATTGTCCCGAGGTGGAAAAACACAAAGAGGACGAAACGGGGAAAACAGGACGGCAGAGCAACGCCTGCACTTTGAAGTCAGAGTGCGTGTTACTGAGGAATAAGAAAAAAACTGAACCCAAAGAAGTTTTTCAAATCCAACAAAAAGACACGCAGACGGCTACAAGTGTTCCCAAGTCGCTTAAGGACGATTTTGTGCCAGTTATTTGTCATTAAAATGAGCTCCTCGCGCTGTGCCCGGGGTTCACTGGGTGCATCTGTTGTCTGAGGCTGGAGTTATGTAACAGCCCAGAGAGAGAGAGAGAGCAGCGCTCTCAGAGAGGGGAAGTCCTGCTCTCTCCAGCCTCGAGATACTTGATTTCCTCTGAAGAGAAAACAGCCGCCGAGCAGAATGTTAAACACGCCGTGGAATAGACGTCGTGATGTGTCTGAACGGCGTCTGGGGCGTCTGGTGGGGGTTTGCTTCAGTGCTTTAGACAGCTCCACCCTCGCTCTCTCTTCCCCCTGAGACTCACAGAGTCCCGACCGGCTCCATCCCGCTGAACGCTCTGCTCCCCCTGCCCGCTCTATTATTATTTTTACAACCAGGACATCTAATTGTGTTTAATCCGTCGTTATCTCTGGCTCGATGGCTCCAACCCCCGCAGCTCTAAATATAAACCCAGAGGGCGTGCGTGTGTGTGTGTGTGTGTGTGTGTGTGTGTGTGTGTGTGTGTGTGCGTGTGTGTGTGTGTGTGTGTGGGGGGGGGGGGGGGGTTACCCTGTCCAGCGTTGGGCTGCCTGGCCCTGCTGCCAGCGGGGTCGCTGACCTGCCCGGGCCGTGCCCGTCTCATTCTGTGTTCACAGCTGATGTTTCAGCCGGGCCGCACGTGCTCCGCCAGACCCCGTCACCCAGACAAAGTCACGAAATCTGGTTAAAAATTAAGACATTTTGCACTTTGTGTTTCGAGCCCGCAACCCTGCGAGGTTGTGCAAACTAGGGGAACGCTGCAAAAAGTCTGCAGGAGTCTGCTCCCAAACGTTTTCTCTGTGCACGTGTGCGTGCGCCGTCCAGCCGGTCTCTGCAGGGACTGACCGGTCAATTCAACCTGCTGTTTATCACTGTTTAGTCAGGTGAAAACATCTGGGGAATCAATCCCAGTTTAGAGAGGGCGAGACGTCGAAACCATCGAACCTGAGGTGAATTTCACAGTCTCTGCAGTTAGACACAGCTTGGAAACAAAGTAATAAAACATGAGGTTATGTATGTAGAGATGATCAGAGTGACAGAGTCAGTAGGAGAGAAACACCTCAGAAATCAGTGCAGGCTTCAACCTTAGAGGCAGATATGAAGTATTATCTGATGTGAAGGGGCTGGACATGAATGAGTGAGTGAGTGGAGAAGAAGCGTCTGAGCTAATTACAGGTTTGAGGAGCAATGAGTAACATCTAGTCAAAGAGTAACAGGAAGCAGCAGCGGCTCTGGCCTGTAGCTGCAGCCCAGTAGGAGGGAGCTCAGACTGTGTGATGGTACAGGACGCCTGCACACCTCTGAGACGCTCCCTGACATTGATGCTGGACGCCGCCATCTTGGCAGCACCTGACTCCACCTAACCCCCAGATAATCCAGACACTAGAGGTTGGAGATTGGATGGAGCCGAGCTGAGGCCGAATGGAAACCGGGCGACTAAGCCGTGGCTGAAATGGCAACGGCCTTAATTATGTCCATCCTAAAGACTTAATATGATCACCAGGAGCGGAGTTTCACCTTTGTACAGTATTCTCCAGCTAGACTGAACATGGAGGAACAGTCTAGTGAAGTCTAATCCTCCTCCACAACTGTTCTCACTGGATCAAGTACATGAGTAAATGAAGCTGGAGACAGTTCCTGATCCTGGTTCCTCCTCAGTCTCTGATTCTGGCTCCAACATAATCAATAATTGTTTTAAAAAGTCACGTTAATGAGTGTTGATACAGTGAAACAGATCTGGGGATTGTAGAACAGCATCTGAGGCATTAAATAAACGCTCCACAGCTTCTATGTTAACACCAGAGAACCAGGACAAACACTCTGTTCCTCTTTAACATGAAGTGTCTCAACTCCACAACCAAAGACAATGAAATGCTTGAGACGCTAAGACTTGTCTCATATATAAGAAGCTCACTGAGATTCCTGAACCGAGCTGATTATTAACAAAAAACAAAGAACTCTGGGTCAGACATAATAACTATAGTCAACTATTCACCCTCTATCTCTCTCTATCTCTCTATCTCTCTCTCTAAAAACAGTTACCTCCTCCTCCTGATGTTGTTGACCCACTATTTAATAAGGAAACACAAACAGAGGACCCAGTTTGTGGCTCCTTTATGGAGGTCCATGGGGAATAACACGCTCTAGAGTTTCCTGCATGTTTTTTCTGCCTTTTAAAGAGCCCTGAACATCAAACGTGATTGACTGGAGACACAGTGAGTTACAGAAGCACCTCCAGGCGCTCGGCCCTGCTGGAGGACATGCAAAGTGTCAGTCAAATGCCTTGAAAAACGTGAAACGGCCTCGAACTCTGGCAGCTGAAGCTGAAAGGGACCGACGCAAACAGCCAAACAGCAGCGTGACGCTCAAGGTCTGAGGTCGCGGCGGGTTTCCTGCTGGCACAAAAACACGAAACTGAAACACGACAAAAAAAAAAAGGAAAAAAACACGCCTGACACAAAACCGCCAGAGCCTGTCGCTCTTAAAGGACAAAGCTCCAGGTTGTAAACAAACACTGCGAGCCTCGGAAAACCCATCACTGCGTTTTCTGTGCATTGTATGGGTTTCCAATAGCTGCACTGACAATGGAGGGCCTCATGTTGGAGAGCACACACACACACACACACACACACACACACACACACACACACACACACACACACACACACACACACACAGGCACAGTGCACACAGCCGTTCCATTGTCTCAACTCTTGTCTTGCAGATTAGATTAAACTGCAGCAGCCAGTCAGGGTTGGATGCGTCCACTGACCTGTGGAGAACTGTGGTGCCACTGGACGCATCAATGAGAGAGAGAGAGAGGGGGGGGGGGGGGTCAGCGGGGGTGGGGGGGTTCGGGGGGGGGGGGGGTGCACTGATCACCCAGTGACCTGATGACCACGGCCAACCCAGGTCCCGACCTGCACATTTACTGACTCCATTACTGAAAGTCTCTTGACCCATAGAGGTAGATTCACCTTTGCTAGCTGTTCACCTGTTTGCCCTGCTGCTGCCACTTGTGTTTATGCAGGTCTTATTTTCTGATTGTTCTATTTCTACATAGGCTACAAGTTACAGTCAGACAGTATCCTGCATGTCCCTGTATGTATGGAAACACACAGCTTCTGGAAAACGCATCTCTGCTTATTTCAGATAGATATTACACCCATATGCTGCATCTCACACGTGATGTAAACACTGTCTGCACGTTTTGATTCTGACAGGTTTCATTCCTGGACGTCTCCACTTATTAGGGTCTGAACCCCCGGCTGCATTCACACCCATGTTACTTTATACGCAGATTTTCACCTCACACACAGCACGAGGTGCAAATTCGATTCAAGCCGATCTTTTTTCTTTTTAATCTTCTGTGTTAATGTGTTAATGTGCAACTGCTCCGTGGCACCCTGGAGGAGAGCTTGAACTTACATTTAGTCCTTTAGTGGTAGTTTGATCTAAAATAGAAGCATAGCTAGGATAAATAATGTTAAAGCAGCATTGCATCAGAGGCCGTGATGTTGCAACAGTAATTATCTCCAGCAAACTGCAGAGCGAAGCACGTTGGAGTACTCTGTTCAGGTGCTGTATCTAAGGATTTATTCCAGATACCATTTCAGATTAAAAATCACTACAATCAACAAATACGTGTTACACTGAAGGCTGAGGTCACATGTTAAACCTCCCCCCAGTTGCCCCAGTAAATCCAGTAAATCCAGCGTGAATGACTTTTGCTGCTTTTAGCGTTTTTTAAAGAGACTTTGATACAAGAAGAAGAAGTTTTACTTTCAGGATTGCGCTGAAACTACGAACACAAAGTCCTTTTTTTTTACTGCAGAACAACTGTGTCAAGACGCAGAGCATCTTAACAGCCCTTACATATGTGTGTGTGTGTGTTGACCTATATAAGCAGCACATAAAGGGATCAAGCGAGTGTGTGAGCAGCCCAGGAGGGCGGGGTCTGGAGGGTAGGAGGGTGTGGGGGGGGATTGTTCGCTCTCAGAGACACTCTGTGTCAGGCTGTAAGCTGCTCCAGCTGGACTCCACACCCACACTCGCCTCTTACATAACCGCACACATTCCTCCCCTACATGCACAGAGCGTGTAGCGACCGACCCGCCGACCCACCCACCCGTCCTGTGAGTGTGTGACATTCACCATCGGTGGCGAAACTGTGGGAAGATCAGCTCCGATAGAAAAAATAATAACAAGAAACAGGCTTTATTATGCTCTGAGGGAATTCTCCCTCCCTCCGTCCCTCCTCTCTGAGGCCACTGAGTTTCTCAGACGAGGAAGCTCTTTGTCTGATCCCCTTTTCCCTTTTTTTCTTTCTCCCCCAAGACACAAAGATACGAGGCCGGGTCAGGGCTTATCATGAAGTCCAGGGGGGGGTACAGAGTACATGGGGGGAAAGGGGCGAGGGGCGAGGGGTGGGGGTGGGGGGGTGGTTGTGTCAGCTCTGGGGGTTCAGCAGGAAAAGTCTCCACCCAGGAGGGAACACGGTGTTCCCGGCTTCTTCTCGGTGGAGGATGGAGCCGAGGCTGAGGCGGAGAGCTCTTATCTGGGAACAGATGCTGGGCTGATGCTCGCTCTTGTTGAGGTTAATTCAGAGGCCTTGGAGATAAACCTCCGAGTCTCGGTCTAGAAATGTAGAACCTAGATCTACACATCCTCAAATCAGCGTGTTCATAAGGAATGAGTCCACTGTTAGTGGATCAGTGTGTCAAACCCACGTTGTATTGTAATCCACAGTTAATAAAATACTGTATGTATTTTGTGCAAAATACTGAAGTATAGTTGGAAAAAGTTGAGTTGAAATGAAAAAACTAGTTCCCAGAATCAGGTTCAACCTGAACAAACGAGACAGGTAGGAAAGTCTGATCTTGCCCAACTGTGTGACTTCAAACAGCAGATGAAGGATTTAATCCCTCGATTGCGAAACGTGCAGATCCGGAAATGACTGGAGAAGCAGTTTTTTTTATTTATTCCTGGTTAATTTGTGACGCGATCCACACACAGAGCAGCTGACCCAGAGAGAGGTAAACACCGGGACAAACTCAGGTGCTTTTCCCTCTGATCTGAACAAACGGCTGGGAAAGGATCCGATCCCAGCGTGGAGCGGGATGGGGCGGGGCCGGGGCGAGGGCCGGGGCGAGGGCCGGGGCGAGGGCCGGGGCGAGCTGTCACGGATGGATTAGTGAACGTGCTGACTGTTGTCATGGTGGGAGGCAAAACACCAACAGAGACGTAGAGCACATAGAGAAGCACTCTTACACCGGTCAGCACTTCTGGTTAGTTTGCTGTGTGACTAAACAATGTGGCCACACGTTTTTTTAGTCTTAACACCTCACTTTAAAACCGGGTCTAAAGCGTTCTGGTTTCAGTCCACGCCACGTGATCTTTACAGCTTTAACTGTTCAACTTAATAACAGCCACACGGGCGAAGATTCACTTTAAGTTCACTCAGAGTTAACTCAGAGTTTTGCTTTCAGAGCGTGCACTAACCCTGTATCTATCTATCTATCTATCTATCTATCTATCTATCTATCTATCTATCTATCTATCTATCTATCTATCTATCTATCTATCTATCTATCTATCTATCTATCTATCTATCTATCTATCTATCTATCTATCTATCTATCTATCTATCTATCTATCTATCTATCTATCTATCTATCTATCTATCTATCTATCTATCTGTATCTATCTACCTATCTATCTATCTAATAATCTTTACACATTAACGTCCTCTAAAAGCAGAGCCACAACCCAGGTTTTCACTTCCCTTTCTGCCGCTAGCTTCAGAAATTTTGCTGACGATACTCACTTCTCCTTCTATTAAACTGTACATCTATATCTATGTCTCTCTCCCCCTCTCTCTCCCTCTGGCTGGGGCCAGGCAGGGACCGTCCTGCTTCCTCTCCTCTCGTGGATGTTTGCAGTGAGCGTGTGGAGCAGCAACGCTAACGACATCAGGCGGCGCGCTGCTCCTCATTAGGCCGGCGGCACAAGGCGCCTCATTGTGAGGCCTCGCCGTCTCTCACATGAGACGGTCCTAGCAACGCCTAGCAACGCCTAGCAACGCCTAGCAACGCCTAGCAACGGCTGGCGAGCCCCCGGCCCTCACATTACTGCAAACCTGTTGTGATGCTCCGAGCCGTTACCTGGGAGGCCCTCAGCGAACACCCACCACACTGCTCCAGGAGGGAGATTCACTCTATCTATCTATCTATCTATCTATCTATCTATCTATCTATCTATCTATCTATCTATCTATCTATCTATCTATCTATCTATCTATCTATCTATCTATCTATCTATCTATCTATCTATCTATCTATCTATCTATCTATCTATCTATCTATCTATCTATCTATCTATCTATCTATCTATCTATCTATCTATCTATCTATCTATCTATCTATCTATCTATCTATCTATCTATCTATCTATCTATCTATCTATCTACCTACCCACGGTTGTTCATGGATTAGCAGATGCTGCAGAATCAGATTTCTGTCGTTTGTCTTTTGTCTCGTGCAGCCTGTGTTGCTAAGGCAGCAAACACACAGTGGAGGCGTGTTCAGATTAGGAAAAGGTCACGATAAGGGTTAATCACGCTCCAACGGCTGAATGAGGCGGACGAGTGGTTCAGGTTTTAACTGCATGATAAAGAACATAATAAACTGGAGGTTTTTATGAAGCTTTCACCATTTACTCACTCACACACTCTCACACCTACTCATCCTCTCATCCATCTCAACATGCATGTTTTTGGACTGTGGGAGGAAACCAGAAAACACATCCAGAACATGGACACATGAGGCCTTGGAGATAAACCTCTGAGTCTGTTTAGAAATGTAGAACCCAGATCTGCAGATCCTCAAATCATAGTGACTCCTCTGTCGTTTTATGAGTATAGATTGTCCATTTACATCAAACAAACCCACGTTGTATTGTAATGTACACTTTGCCCAATAACACATTTTTTGTGTTTATGTGTTTAAGTATAAATTGGTAAAAGCAGAGTTAAAATGAGATCTCTCGCTCCCGAATCAGGGTCAGCCTTAATGAATGAGACAGGTAGGAAAGTCCGATCTCCAACACTCCACAGTGGAGACGTGTTCAGATCAGGAAAAGGTCACGATAAGGGTTGATCACGCTCCAAACTGCTGAATGAGCCGGACTAGTGGTTCAGATTTTAACTTTGTGATAAAGAACATAATAAACTGGAGGTTTTTATGAAGCTTTCACCACTCACTCACTCACTCTCACACCTACTCATCCTCTCATGCATCTAAACATGCATGTTTTCAGACTGTGGGAGGAAACCAGAAAACACATCCAGAACATGGAAACTCCACAGAGAGGCCCTCGGTTTGACTGGGATTTGCACCGGTGGACGGTGCCATCCACAGAGGTGGTGTTCAGTGACAGACACATTTTATGGGTGAGGTCATGACTTGATTGATTATATCGTTGTATTGTACCTTATAAAGTGACGTTAAAGATTAAACTACAGCCTCGTAAGTCCTTTGAATTATTTCTACAGCTGCTGCCACAACTCTGAAATAATACATAAGATTTAAAGGAAATTTGTCTTTACAATCTATTTTTGTGTCCTGCAATCAAAGGTTGCCCCAGAGGAATCGTTCAACTAACAATCCAGGAGTCATGCACGGGTGAGCCAATCACATTATTATTCCTGCAGAAGTAACTTAAAGGCTGGGAACTGAGAAACATCTCATTTCTATTCAAGTCCTCCTATGTTCAGTACATATTTACTCTTCCTTTTGGGGACTGAATAGTCAAATCCAAAGAGACGCTGTTTGGATATTTGAGCAAACAATCCAGTGAATGCACCCAGGTGTGTGTGTGTGTGTGTACGTGTGTGTATGTGTGTGCTCAGGGAGCAGTGCCGTTGCCGTGGAGACCGCACCTGCAGAATAAAGGTGAGCCAGGTGATAAGAGCCCAGCCTGCCAGCCTGCCAACCTGCAGAGGCCTGGGGGCGGGTGTGGCAGCCAGGTACGGTTGCAGTTGCAGTCGCTAAGAAGATAAGAGTCTTTATTTCAAATCACGTTATTCGCCCTCGGACAGCCTCTCTGCAGCACCTGAGACTCAGGTCGACTTGACCTGCGTCATAAAGTAATAATCTCTTCATGCTGCTCGCCTGAGGCTTTAGAGTCCGAGCGGGCAGGTGTGGAGGGAGCGTTACAGGCCGTGTGCAACAGACAGAGTGTGCTGCAAGCTGCAGGCTACAAGCTGCAGGTTGCAAGTTACAGGCTGCAGGTTACAGGCTACAGGCTGCAGATTAGATGCTACAGACTACAGGCTGCAGGTTACAGGCTGCAGATTAGATGCTACAGACTACAGGCTGCAGGTTAGATGCTACAGACTACAGGCTGCAGGTTACAGACTACAGGCTGCAGGTTACAGGCTGCAGTTTAGATGCTACAGACTACAGGCTGCAAGTTGGATGCTACAGACTACAGGCTGCAGGTTGCAGGCTGCAGATTGGATGCTACAGACTACAGGCTGCAGGTTGCAGGCTACAGACTACAGGCTGCAGGTTACAGACTACAGGCTGCAGGTTACAGGCTGCAGGTTAGATGCTACAGACTACAGGCTGCAAATTGGATGCTACAGACTACAGGCTGCAGGTTGCAGGCTGCAGGTTGCAGGCTACAGGTCAGATGCTACAGACTACAGGCTGCAGATTACAGGTTGCAGGTTGCAGGCTACAGACTACAGGCTGCAGGTTACAGGCTACAGGTCAGATGCTACAGACTACAGGCTGCAGATTACAGGTTGCAGGTTGCAGGCTACAGGCAGAGCGCCTGCCATACGAGGCCAAGGCACAGCAGCAGACGCTGCCACGATGCTGCCAAGGCTGTGATCACGCAGCCCCGTGCTGGCAGCACAGGCTGGGGGGGTGGGGGTGAGGGAGGGTGAGGGAGGGTGGGGGGGACGGACCTGCCAACCATGCAGTTTCAAGAGGCCTTTCAACACCAAATGTCTCCCAGGCCCCGGGATCAGTCGCTCACATTGCAGTGAACTCAAAACGTCCCTCGACTCTGCAGAATCAGACACTTGGACAACAGGTCACGCTGGGTTTGCTTAATATGGAGCAGAATAGAACAGTCTCTGTTGTCGTTGTACTCGGGGGCATAAGGAAATTGGGACTCATTGTACAAAACTGGCACAAATGCAAAAAAAATGAAAATTAAACGACACAGAAGACATTACGAGACACTACTAGGACGTCAGGACAAAAAGCGTCCTCCTGAAACAGAGAACTGGCTGTGACTTCAAGGCTGTTTATTGTCAGTTGCACAGTCAAAAACATGTTTCCCTCACACTGAAATTCTTTCTTTGCTTTCCAGATCACAAGTGCCGGCATTGATAGAGGATAAAACCAAGAAGAATGCAACAGTAATACAATAACAGTACAAAAACTAGAAAACATAAAGTGAACTCAGATGGAGCTAACAGTTGCAAACAGTACTAAGAATAGATAATGTGATACTTACAGTTCAAGTAATATAGACAGATACTTATAGAGCAGTTTGCATGCATGTATACAATTGAAGTAGGTTGTAAACTACTGAATTAATTTATAAATACTGGCCACAATGTACAAGACGTCCTGTTTTGTTTTTCTTTCTTTTGCATGTGAAGTGTGAGGAACACTTTACAAAACGCAGACTTTTGCAACGTTCTAGAAGCTGTGCAGGGTTGTGATGAAACAGCACATCCTCCTCACGGTCCTGGAGCCGGTTCAGATCTGCAGAGCGGCTGCACGCTCCCGCTCTCAGGTTTCCATCAATGTGACTTTGGGAGTCTGGAGCAGGCTGGCAGACGGAGCCTTGCATCCCAGGGTATCGCTGTCCCGGTTCAAGACCTTTGAGATTTGTTGTGTCGGTGGTAAACAGCGAGCGGTGAACAACATGAGGTCCAAACACGTGTTTGAGGGGAATATTACTCACTTCCTCAAAGAAATATGTCTCAGATGAAGTTATGAGAACAGCATAAGAGTTCCTGATTTGATTAAAAAAAAAAAACGCTGAACTTTTCTTACCTGCTACTCTAAAAGAACCCAAACCAGTTATATTTGCTTAAAGAGAAGACCTGAACCTGCTAAATATTACAAGTTTTTTATTACAGTTTTTTGGTTCAGCTCTGGCCCTGGAGGCGACTATCTCAGATCTCTCTGAAATGTCACGTTTCACTTGACCCCAGAGCGATGGATTGAATGGCAAGTGGGTATGTAAATCTGGCGGCCGGTTTGAACCTGGAAGCACGGGAGACGGGCCGACCAGCTGTCGCTGCGTCTGCCTGACCCAGTTAGCTGGGCGGCCAGGCCCGGCCTCACCAGGCCCGGCCTCACCAGGCCTCAGCCATTTTGATTTGACACAGCCATTCGTGTGTGTGTGGCCCTTTGTGTGTGGAGCGAGGCTGGAGTGGCCTCTTGTTTGCACTCACACACACACACACATGCACACACACACACACACACACACAGGCTTTGTATGCAAAAAAAAAACCCCTGAGCCGGTGAGAGCTGCAGCAGGGTTGGTTTGACCATTCCTGCTCTGCACTCGCTTCCTGGGTGCCCTTCATCACACCACCGCCTCTTAATCACCGCTCTGCCTCAGAGGGAGAGAGAGAGAGAGAGAGAGAGAGAGAGAGAGAGAGAGAGGGAGGAAAAAAAAACAGCCTATCCTCCGGATTGGCTGCACTCGGTGGAGCTGTTACTAAGGGGAGGGTTTCTCCCACAGATGGATGGATGGATGGATGTGGCAGCTGCTGGGAGCGAGCCGGCCGAGCAACAGATATGTCGGCTCCGCGTTTCCTTTCGGTTTCTGCCGCCATTGTGTGACGAGGCCGTGCAGGAGGTGACCCGATAGCCCTCCGGAACGTTCCCCCGCTACACGCTCTCCACATCACGTTTTCTGTGTCACTTTATCAAGTTTATTATCGGCCCGAAATAAAACCTTATCGCTGACTGGCTGGCTTTACAGCCCTAACAGCCCCCCCTCCTCCCTCCTCTATTAGCTGGTGTTCCCTACTGTTTGAGCTGATTAGCAGACTGTGCCGAGCAGAATTCCCTGGAAATAACCAGAACAACTGGTTTCATCCTGGCATGTTTACAGTTGGGATCTGTGGGAATCCAACCCCTGTTGGTTGAGGGTTCAGTTCACACAGGGCAATTAAACCGAGTCACTTTATGACTTTTAGACTTTGTTTTAGATGCTGAGTTGCGTGTTTTTACTCTTTCACGTGGAGCTGCACTCTGTTTGCCTTTTGTTTTGACGTTTGAATCTGAGCTAATTTGTTCTGCCAAATTGCATCTACAGAAGGAAAAGTGAAGCGCTGCAAAGACCTTGCAGGGATTTCTGCGAGCATCGATTTGCATGAAAATATTGAGTAAAAAGGACTCAGATTCAGCTGGAGAGCCGTGACCTGCTTTAGAATAAAACCACTGGTAAAACTACGCAAAAGCACAGCGAGTCAAGGCTGTTTGCATGTTGCTGCACGTTAAAGAAAAAAAACAAGCTGCCAACACCTTCCTGCACAGCACCTTACACAACACATCCTTCCTGTTCAGTCACAAACAAAGAAGCGCATGTAGTTTCCAATTATTTATTTCAGTTTTAACGCATTTCTGTTGCAATATAAAATTGTTGTTTTTGAAATATCCAAGGACAGAGAAATGGAGCATCTCATGATGAAAACACCTTGACGAACCATTTAAGCAGTCAGAACCGGGGGAGGCAACTGAACAGGGCATGAGGGCATACAAATAAAAAAGAAGAAGTCAAGGCACGCCATGTTGCAGTAATACCAAGTGGAAAGAATTAAAAACCTCTGCAGGGGAGAGACAGAGCCCTTCAGCTCAGCGTTAAAATCATTTATATATAATCTATAACTTTACAGGAGGGACAGAATAACCAGCATTCAAATTCTCCTACAGGCTGAAACCTTCTTTTATTCACAATCTTGGTGACAAAAGCTTTTTGGAAATGACATAAACCAGAGCTGTGCTTCATCTGGACTTTTGTGTACAGATTCAATAAACCTCCACCGAGCACAAAATGTCAAACCTCCGGCGTGGAGGGACGAGCTCAGGCGTCACTGGTTTATGTTAGGAGGGAGGAAGAGGAGGGGGAGGAGGTGGGGGAGATCGGAGTGTTGCTACTCAGGAGTGAGAGAAGTCACAAAGTGGTTACCCTGGTCAGTTCACTGTCCTCTGAGATCTATTAGGAAGAGACGGGGGGCCCTTTCTCAACACATCCCATTGTGCAAGTAAAGCAGTCCGAGGGAACGAGGGGAGAGAACAGAAAATACTCATACAAAACCCCAAAAAAAAGTTGTGTGTGTGTGGGGGGGTTGACTTCTATCTCATGAAGTTGCCTCCTCCGATCTCCCTCTTGTATCTGTTGGTGAGGTGGTCGGCCTGCAGCGTGAGCTTGGACAGAACTCCAAACAGTCCCCTGAGGTGGTAGTGAAACTGGTGCTCCAGGTCCGAGTTGTCGTCCGGGAGCAGCTCTCCTCCTGCTCCTCCGCTGAGGTGCGGCTGCTGCTCCTCCTGCTTCACGGCCATCTCCAGGAAGCTGGCGCCGCTGCTCATCTCCCTCTTCAGGAGACCCCACTCCATGTCGTTCTTGATGGACTTGAGCAGCAGGTAGTGCTCGTACATGTCCCTCTGCTTGTTGGGACAGGCCTCGTCCTCGCTGCTGCTGCTGCTGCTGCTGTGGTTGTTGTTGGGCTCCACCTGGGGGGCCGCCTGCTCCTCCAGCGGCAGGTCCCGCAGCAGACTGGGCACCATGATGGTCTCGTCCATGTTGTTGGCAGCTGCGATGAAGCGGTGCATGACGTTGATGAGGGAGTGCTTGTTGCTGGCCGAGTCGCTGCTGATCTGCATCATCTTGGAGGCTTCTTGGGGCTTTTGTTACAGCGGAGAAACTGACAGGTAGGTTGGTAGGTAGGTGGGTGGATGTTAAGGCAGAGCCGCTTGGTGCTTTTTAAGAGGTGGACAGTCTGCAATGAGGAGAGGAGGAGACATGAGGAAGGGTGCAACAAAGAGCAAGAGCCAGGTGTCCTCTGGACCAGGCTCACACATCCAAACACCACTTTTTTTCCCTTATTAGCGTTTTAGCTTCCTTTGATTAGTGCAGGGTCCAAACCATCCAATTACCACTCATTACCTAACCCTTAAGGCTTAACCAGGAGCTCAGGGAGGATATTGATCAGCTTGGCTGCAGGAAACAAGGAAGCGAGGAGGCTTCTGCCTCATCCACACATCATACCCAGACCTCACATACCCAAAATCCACACATTACTCAACCCTACTCCAACGTGAATCATCACATCGAAGCATCTGTAGGGAGATTCATCAGCATGACCTTGACTTCCTGGTGTTAAAACGGCCTGACACATCGCCTCGGATTAACCCTCCTCCCCCATCGTTCCCTCCCTCCGTTAAAAAAAGCCCCAGAGGACACTGACCTGAACCACGAGAGGACCTGAGAGGAAGCTTTTTGTTGCTCGCTTTTCTTGGTTTTCAATCAGATCTCAAGTCTGCTCGGGCTCAGCACGAAGCACCACCCGCCGGGAAGACACTGGAAACTCCTCCGACCAACAGCCGGATGGACCCCCAGCCTTTATACCAGAGCAGCCGGGCTGGGCCGCGAGGCCACGCCCGCTCAGCGGCTTTCTAGCCACGCTATTGGTCAGAATGAGGGAAAGGGGCGGGGTCTGACAGCATCTGATCCGCTGTGGACCAATGAGAAGCCAGGATCCCAGCTGCCCGTTAAACGTATTTGTCAAGGGCTTGTCGGCAATTAGCTGCACCCTATTTACCGCTCATCCTCTGCGGGCGGTTTGGAGCCTGAAGGCAGCGCGGATACAGTCTTTACAGGCCGCTCTGCGCCAGCTGTGGAGCTTACCTAGCCTCTATCGAAGCATCACTCTTGTAGAACTCGTTTAAAGTCACATTTACAGTCAAATTCGCTCGTTTTTTTTGTCTGCCGGCTCGGTCCTCCCTCTGCTTTAGGCGACACCGCAGCGACACCTAGTGGTCGAGAGGGGTCACGACTTTTATCTGAACACTCATTGTCTCACACGTCTCCAAGACGTCACGATGCTATTATAAGAAATGAGCGAAAGATAATGGTTTGAACGAAAACTGTGGAAAAACTGACAGTTCGAAGAGTTCGTCTGAGTTTCAGCATAAATATAGAAGAGTTTTCAAGTCTCATTTTGATACACTAGTGCCCATACTTGCAGGTCATTCATATTGTCTGCTGGATTTGTATGACCCTTGCTACTTATCGTTTGCACTATTGTTCATTAGGTTTACTCCTGGCCGGTCAAGGAACCTCAGTCACCAGCTTTTATTTCATCGTCGTGTAAATGCATCAAACATTTTTAGACAGGCCCTAGTTTTATTTGAGAGCTATTAACATACCCTCTAAATTGCCAAAGAACGTGACTAAAGGTCTGTTTGAGTAAAGGTCTCAAAATGAGAATGAAATGGACTCCCATTAATTCTAGGAGGTGGTCAAATTCATGTACTAGATTTGCCACTGTATCAAAAAGTCTAATATTGGCCTTTGTTGTGTGGACTACAGTTGGAGTCATTTGTAGTATGTTGTTTGTGTTGTTGTAAGTCTAAATAAATTTCAGCGTTTTAGATTTAAATGTGAACATTTCAGAGTTACTTGTTTAGCATTTCCATAGTTAATATCTGTTGTTTGCCTCTGGTTATTGGCTGTTACTGAGGACCAGCATGCACCTGGGTGGTGGAGAGATCATCAGGATACACAGCTTTGCTTCTTTGACTTCACAATAAACCAAAACAAAAGTGCAAACTTTGGAACAGACTTCTCACTTCTTTCGGCCTGTCTCACACCAGAAGTCCAGGATGCATGTTATTAAGTTATTAAAGTTAAAGATGTCTGTCTTACCTCCTCTGAACGCTTTCTCTCCTGTGGAAAACGCTCCAGTTTCCTTCAACCCGGGACCTTCAAGTGCGCCTGCACACATGTGAGTGAGAGCACAGGTGTGCATGATGCAGGTAATCACTGCCAGGGAGGTGGTGTGTGTGTGTGTTGGGGGGGGGGGGGGGGGGGGGGGGGGGTTCCTGACCACGTGACTGGCTGGAGCGGCTGTCATTGGTCGAAGCTGCAGACAGACAGGCCAGCAGGGGGCGAACAAAGGAAGCAACCTCCACAAAACCTGTTGAACCCATGGCTGAACCCTCTCACAGAACATGCTGCTTTGTTTATGAAGATAAAGGACAGCACACGCAGCAGGATTTGGGTAAACTGACCTATGGTGGTACATGAAAGGGAGATATTCTATTTGCAAATACATGAATACTCTTGACCACACTACTTATAAAGAAACAACTCAAAATCAAAGACTGATGATACCTTTTTCTGCATTTTCATATTCTCTTCCATTTTATTGTGTTTCAGCCCACTCTCCTCTGCATTTACAGTTCAGATTAGAAGCATGTCTCTTCTGATTATAATAAAAATACAATAATGATGAAAAGATGGTTCTGCTTTTAATGATAACCTGCAAAATGACAAGTCCTGCAGGAAGAACCTGAGTTGTGGTGGTGTATAAAAGGAAATATCACTTGAGGAGTGCACATATTCCCTGGCTGGTTAAATCATTAACATAAAACGTGAGATCAAACACTGATGCTGCCATGTTGTATCTGGAAATCTGTATTCTGCTCCGTTCTCTGGTGCACAAGTCTCTGCTCTCCAGCTGAGTGGATTCATGTTGCTTTGGATGAGACAAGCCTCTGTGCTGGTTAACACGTCCGACCATGGATCAGTGCAATCATTTCCCTGCATTTACTATAATTGGACTTTTAATGAGTAAACACACTCAGGGTGTGTTTACTTATGATCTGGTTATTTGCCCAGAAAATAAAAATAAAAACCCAGACAAAAGGTCTTGAAATCGTGAAATCCTTCCACATTTTGATCTTCTCACAAGGCCCCATATAACAAGTCCTCTTCGCCTGCCAGAATATCTGCCAGACTATCAGCAGCATTTCTGCATTTTTCAGATGAAACATGGGAGCAGACACAGTGGAAACACACTTTAAGATATGTTCATCTTTATTTTTGATATTTTCAAAGTATTTCACATGCGTCCACAGAAAAGAATTAACATATTTAACAGTGAAAACTGTGATTTTGAAGTTGGCTGGGTGACTTGAATTGGCACACACATAAACACACACACACGCACGGACACACATTAACAGGAGTGCAGGCTTTCCACAATACTGGCCTACGGAGGAGAGTTCATACTGGAAACCATTATGATCTCAGGGTGGTGACTGGTGTCCAACCCCTCAGCCTGACAGTTTGGTTCACGCACAAACATTCACTTAGTGTTCCAGAGGAGCTCAACAGTTATTTCCAGCTTATCATCTACACTTATCTGCTCATCTACGGACTAACTTTTAGCAAAATTACAAAATAAGGCGGCTGCATCAAACAAAGAGTCAAAGAAAAAAAAACAGAAAACGGGTAGTGTCGGTTTACTCGTCTACATAAAGACATCTAAGTGTAACAGAAATCTCTAGTTAAATTCAAAGAGTAACAAGCGTTCCCCCAAAAAGTCCAGGTCCCTTATTTATGCATTCATTCATTCACTTTTTGGTCAAACTACACCAAGGAGATCGTCCCTTTATGATACTCCCTTCAGCCAGACTGGATAAAAGCAGCAGCGGCCTTCACCTTTTTTTTGTTTTTTTTTATTTCCCTCTAAAATGAAACATCATCTAACAGAAGAAGCACAATATTTAAAAAGTCACAGGAGATCATTTCAACTTTTCCGCTTTTTCTTCCCCGTCTGGAGCTGCCCGTCAGTGACCTGCGAGGACAAACATCTGTCAGACACTGGAAGAGTCGCTAGGCAACATGTGGAGCATGGCAGCCAGCTGGCAGGCTGCAGGGGGCAGGCCGGGGCTCTGACCTGTGGGGGGCCGCCGTCAGACCATCTCGTACTGGTTGTTGGTGATGTACCGGGATAAGCAGCAGGACAGGAAGATCCCGATGAGCTGAGACAACAGACACAGTCAGAACGAGGAAAACGACCCTTTCTCTGCCTCTGGTCACACAGCGATCGTAAACCGGATGCTGCAGTTTATCTGTGAGCGATAAAGCCGCTCTACTCCAAAGTGAAAGCAGAGATACGGAGCCTGGTATTAATGAGGCTAAACATAAACTATCAACCTTGAGCTGCTGTTTTACACTATGACAGGACCAACGTGTCAGTGTGGACACGTGCCGCTTCCCCATCCTTATCTGACCTCCTCCACTCACACCCACACACTGGAGGAAGCTGTAAAGCAACAGTTTGGACTCCATTTACTGCCTTTATTACAAGGTTATTTCAGTGGTTTACTCAAGTAATGTATGAGCGGCAGCGGCACGACGGAGCCGCTCTGTTTATTCTTGGACACGTGGACGAGAGCGAAGCGACTGTGTCGATAAGCTGTTGAAAGCACACTAGGACGCTGATAATTCAGGGGCTCTGAGATCCAAAGCTTCCTCACATGTGTTCTGAAATGCAGAAGAGAGTCGAGAGGCCAGGCCAGAGGCTGCAGGACCGGACAGAACATTAGGATGCATTCTCATCAGGACAGACCCGGACACTGGGTCTGACCCTCACTGAGCCCTGGCTGCTTTCATGACTCACTTTTGGAGTGAACGCGGTTTGAGTTTGATCCTGTATTTCTAATTATAAACGCTTATACTGCTTATACTACCTGCCCCTGCCTGGCGCGTGTCGTACCTGGAAGAAAGCGATCCCGAACGAGATGCCAGCGATGATTCCCAGGTTGGCCTCCATCACGGTGGTCACCTTGGTGAAGCAGCCCTGCAGAGCAGAGACACCCGACCCAGACATGAAGACCAGGAAGACCAGGCCTGCAGCTATGGAGCCATCCACATGAAGACCAGGTAGACCAGGCCTGCAGCTATGGAGTCATCCTGATTAAGACCAGGTAGACCAGGCCTGCAGCTATGGAGCCATCCACATGAAGACCTGGTGGACCAGGCCTGCAGCTATGGAGCCATCCACATGAAGACCAGGTAGACC
>CM055195.1:4412893-4460393 GCA_029224185.1 Karalla daura
AGGAACACCAATGGAACGACTGGCTGGATACAGACATTTAAGACATGTAATCACTGTATCGTGTTAACATTTGACTGAATATCCAAAGAAACAGAAAGTGCTGATACTAACTCCTATTCAATCCTACTTTCCAGCAGTTTTTCTCTCGTTACTTGTGGCTATTCTTGGGCGACACGGTGGCACTGTGAACAGCGCGGAGGCCTCTCAGCGACAGACGCCTCTCTGAGGGGAGTCGTGTTGTGACATGTTCTCTCTGTGTTTGTGCTGGTTCTCTCCAGGTGTTCCAGTTTCCTCAACAGTCCAAAAACAGGCATGTTTAGGTCGCCTGGAGACCTGTCACGACTGTCTTCCCTCCCTCCAACCTAGTGTGCTACAGACAGACTCCAGCAGACCCCTGTACATATAGATAACGAAGGATTATCATTCTTATTCTATTTTTACTCTTCTATCGATGCACAAGGGCTCCATTTGCCCTGAGTCACCTTCAGTGAACAAATAAAGTGAAATCAAACTGAATTAAAAGTTAACTTGACATTTGATTCTTCGATCTTCGTCCATAGATCAGACCAGACCAACTGTTGCAGCCTGTATGTTGGAGTATCCTTGCATACGATGCTAAAGCCTAACCTGCCTCTGACACTGTCATAGAGGGCTGAATTGTTGAAGGTACTGGTTGAAGGTACTGGTTGAAGGTACTGGGTGAGCAGACAAACCTTTTGGAGCAGCATCGACCACCATGTGTTAATGGGTAAATGTGACCACCAGTAAAGCTCTTTGACTGGTCATAAAGACTAGTAAAGTTCGATGTCAATTTAAGAATAAGAATACCTTTTATTATCCCACAATGGGGAAATGAACCCAAAGTTGTGCACCTGCTTTCCTTAGCCCTGCAAAACTAAACATATGCTTGTTTACATACAATTTTTGCAGTCAATTAGTCTTCAGATTACTTTCTTTGTTGACTTTGTTTATTGATCAATTGTTGATATTTGTTTGACAAAGGCCAACATGAAGTGAAACATCCTTTTTTCCTCACCTCAAGAACCTTCACTTTCCTCTCACAGAGGACAAAGTTGACCAGAAAATGTTCTTACTTACGAAGCTGAGGTCACAAAATATCGAGCACAATTTCATTAAATCCCTTACGTAGACTGTTTGATTAATAAAACAGTTAGTTGCATCTCTAGTTTCTTTCTGACATCGATCAAATCACAAAAATCCAAGTTTATAACGACAGATTTTAACGTATTCTCCAGAATTACGCGTTCCATTTTTACGTCAATGACGCAACAAAGACGTAAAACGGGGCACGAGCGTCGCTTACGTCGCCGTTCCAACAAGTGGTTTTTCGTGTCAACAGCTGCACTGTTTGAAGTGTAACCGAGGCGTGGAATAAAAGCGTGTTTCTCTGAGTCTGAGTGGAAGTGTCGTGATTAGAGGAGGTGATGGAGTCCGCCTGGCTGTCGACGCTCTCTGAGCCCATTGTTGCCTCCCCAGCTCCACGTCCCCCCTCTTTTTACTCACCCAGAATATGAGGCTGTAGGAGATGAGGAAAGTCTTCAGACACGTAATCACAGGCTTCGTCTGAAGCCGTCGAGACGGAGGCGACATGGTGCTCTTTTCTTTTTCACACTTTTAGACGAGAAACGAGGCGAAGAAAAGTTCACTTTGAGGCGTCCAGAAGACGAGAGAGAGGAGAGACAGGCTGGAAGAGAGAGGGAGAAAAGTTATGGACCAGATCCAGGGAGAGGGGGGAAGTGTCGTCACTGACCCAGATTCACTCTCCAGCAGGAGAAACAACAGAAACAGCAGCAGCTTCACCGCCAGGACGCAGAGACAAGCTGCAGGAGATCACAACACACGGCCTTCAAAATAAAACACTTCCGGTGCCAGTTCAAACGCGACACGTAACGATAGTAAGGGTTTCCTCTGTGAAACAATTACCACGTTTACATGATGCTTAAAAAACGAATTAATTTATCATTTGAATGCATGCAAATGCATTAGTTCAACAAATACCAAACTTCTTGAGATCCAGTATTGTGGTTGGGAACCTATTTTAGTCTGCAAGTATACCCCCCAAAATGGCTGTAAGTGGGCATTGCATGGGCAAATGTTTCTAAACTTCAAAGAAAGCCAATCAAAGATGAAGATATAGATGGGTGGCAGTCACAGGAGAACTAGCTCTCTACAACAGCAGCATACAAGAAGCTCCCAATAATGTGTTTTTCAAGGAAGACGATGAGATGCTAACTGAGCTGATGGAAACCCTCAAATACATTTTGACTATCATGCCTGAACAGCTCATTGTGTGACACTGACATTTAGGGAGCATAATTTCCAACTATATCCAGTGGATGCTTTTATTTTGGTGACCTCAAACAGAAAACGTCTTTATAATCATCGTTTCCTTGGAGATGTGACACTCTTAACAGCCCAATTACATCAGCTGGGTAAATAAAGCAATCTTAACAAGACGCTCATGAGGCAATTTTTTTATCTAATGCCTTCTCAGATGTTTTTATCTTGCACTTTATTGCAGCTACACTTGTGACCTGTGGGGTTTGAAACTCAGTCACTCTTGTCAAAACAACGCCAACGACAATAATGTGCTGTATAATGTTGGAATAACTTCCCAAGAAGTACCCCTCCACAATAAAGGGTCTGACTCAATATTGTTATTATCATCCTTATAATTACTCAGCAATAATCGCTTCAGATGCATCAGTCGCTGCAGGATTAAACATGGATCGTAAACAGGTGAAATTAAAAATGTGTAATTGCAATAAATCATTTACAACTCGCCACTGAACTCATTACCTCCAGAGAGAGAGCGACCGACAGAGATACGGAGAAAGAGGCAGAGAGATTATGCAAATTGCGATTAAACAATAAATAAAACATTAAATTGCATCAGTGCGGGGGGAAACATACATCTCTTAATGATATCATGAAAACTGGTGTGTAAAACCTAACAACATTAACCAGCTTCTCATCTTGACACACTATGTTAGCTTCCTCTGAGGTCAGCCACTGCCACTTTACCTGGTTCTTGTTTTTTATACACGTTTGTTAATACAACAATGTCAAGTCATCAAAGACAGAGGGAAGAGGAACATGGTACAATGCCAGGGCATCACATAGTAGATAAAAACAAGTAAATAAACAAATGAATTAGTTTACACAAAAGTTATATACGGTACATAAGTCAATAGTTTTGATAGTTTTGCTGTTTTTAGATTGTCTTATTGTTAATTTATATATTGTTTGAACTCCCGTTTAAAGATTCAAAAAGCTGGTTTGTGATGCAATATTGATCTGTTGTTAGTAGCGTAAGAAGAGTATCCAGACACGCAAGTAAGAGAAGAAAACATCGGTAATGCTTTGGGAAATGAGCGCACAGAACAGTTTAGTCGGTTCTCCTTTAGACAACTTCTCACCACGCAGACTGTAAACCTGGGCTAGAAAGAGGAACCTCTGGATGTGATGACCTTCTCTGTCCGTGCAGCTGCGCAGTCTGGATGAGGCTCCTCATGTTTAATGCAGAGTGGGAGGAAACACACACGGAGGAGAAGAGCTCGACTGCGCCACCAAGTGGTGCTTGTTATTAGTTTTTTTTCAAACCCCTTTGACATGATGAACCAGGAGGATCCGAGGCTGGGGGAAAATCTGCACAGCCTCGCACACAGACGGCAGGGTTTCTTATGCTCAGCTCAGGGAAATAAATCTGCTGAGGGCTTTCTCTGGATGTGACTCCAGGCCTAGTTTTCCTGGAGAGCAGGATCTGATCCAACCCTGAGGACATTAAACTTCTCTTTTTGGGGACTTTTCTTTTTTTTCTGCGTTTTTGACATGATTCCCAGATCCTTTGTTGTTGTGCTTATTCTATACCTCTCAGGTGAGTTCATGACTTTTCACCTTTCAGGAGGGAAATGAAGCATTTCTACAGTCATATATGAGCTTATTGGAGTTATTACATATTTACAAAGTGCTCGCAAAAAGTTGTGAAAGTATGCTGATCTGATTTGATGATGTTCACACATCCAAAGTCGTCTCCCTGGAGTTGTGAAAGGCATTCATCTGAGCAGTAACAGCTCATATTAGATGCAGATGTGCAGAGCTTCTGAGGCCACTGTGTGAATGCTAAGGGAGCCTCCTCATCTGTGAAGGAATGAGGAGGCTCTGCAACATCTCCCAACATGCACATGGCCACGCTCCAGCCTCTGAAACAACAGGAAAAAAGGCTTTGAAAAATGAGCTGGACTCCAGTCACTGCCTGCTAATTATTAGTATTATTGTTGTTAAAGAGGAGGCCCTCCCTTCACCTCCTTACCTCACCTCTGTCATTAGATGTGACTACAACAGATAGATAGGTAGATAGATAGACAGACAGATAAGTCTTTCCGTGTAAGTTAAATAAAAAGTTTCCAGGTGATGTTTATGTCCTTCACACACGTTTTTGTAAAGGTCAGAGGTCACAACATTTGCATTCTGCCAATATAATAGATAGATAGATAGATAGATAGATAGATAGATAGATAGATAGATAGATAGATAGATAGATAGATAGATAGATAGATAGATAGATAGATAGATAGATAGATAGATAGATAGATAGATAGATAGATAGATAGATAGATAGATAGATAGATAGATCCTGCATGTAAAGGACTGCAGTACTGTTGGGTAAAAGCATGGATCACATATAGTTTGTCATGTTTTCTGATGATTCATTTGCTTGATTTAAGAGCTTGGACTGGAGAAAAGACATTGACTCTACACCGCTGATTCACTGAGTTTTCGCAATGTTGTTGCCTCTTGCGAAACATTGGCTCGTTTAACATCTTTCAGCCTTCAAAGTGGGCAGAGTTTAGAAGCTGAACATCTCCTCCCAGTAACTGAGAGACGACTGGAAACACTGTGAGATGGAGAGGAAGTAACCATTTCAGTGACAACATATCAATCAGTCTACCTCCATCTTTTAGGCTCCTCCATGCTCCAGACACGGGATGGTAAAACAAACCTCTTGTGGGGAGTCAAACAAGATATTTGAGGCCTGCAATTATTTGTTGCAGCCTTGGCAAAATCTGTATAAACCGCTGCAGCATCACATTCTGTGTGATTACCACACAGAATCTGAAAGTAACGAGTAATTATAGCTGCCAGTTAAACGCAGACGAGTAAAGAGAACAACGTTTCCAGCTGAGATAGAGAATTCAGCGGAATGTGGAATAGCATAAAATTGCCAGTAATTACATTTTCAGCTCAGCGCTCGACGAAAGCCCTGTCTGTGTGTACTCCTGCAGTGCAGACTTGCATACTTGTGATCTTAGCTTGTTTATTTCCTCTGTGACTAATTCTCTTCTGAGGGGGACTTGGGAAATATTAGTCTGGGTAAATGTTACCGAGTGGAACATCTGGCTCATTAACGAGACAAACGCTGACGATAGGTCCAATCCACACGTCGCTGGATCGACCGGAGGCCGGAGCGAGGAGGAGCCTCGCGAGGAGTCCATGTTACGCAGTGAAAGTTGGAAAGAGGGGAGGCCGTACGGAGTCGAGGGTGGAGGTCGACAGGCTGGAAAGTTTGGCATGGTGTTGTAAACATGGCACGGCGCTCAGTGTCTGCAGCAGAGGCTGATTCATGATGAAGGGCACGGAGCAGGGACGCTCTCCAAGTCACTAATGAAAACACGCTGCACGGACTCATTTGCGGTGGAGCTTTTAGTGATTTACAAGTCGCATAATGTGAGGAAGGCCAAAAAAAATCTGTCCAGGGGAGAAAAACCCCGCCTCGTCTAAATGCAGTCTGCCATGTCTGCCCGCTCTCTGAGGCTGATCCCAGAGGACTGCAGCAGCATCACTGATTGCAAATGCAGGTGTTTGCAGACTGGAATGTTAGTGGAGCTCTGTGAGAGGGAAACCTGAGAGGAAGACATGCAAAAGAGATTCTGTGTGTGTGTTGGCTCTTCTGCACGTGACCTATTTATACTGTAACGTCCTCACGCTGCTGTTTTGTGAATGAAGCATTGTGAAACACCTATTTTGAGAATAATCTTTTCTGGTTTCTGACGCCTCGTCTCCGTCCTAGCAGTGGCCTCTGGTACCGTGGTGTACGATACGTACAATGACGTAGCAGAGGAGGACTACGCCCCTCAACTGGACTATAAAGGTAAACTATGAACTACACACAATTACAACCTTTCTGCGCTTGTATGCTTGGAGTCGAGAGCTGTCGGTAGTGTGAGATTTTTGAGATTCAACAAATTAGAGACAAACAAAGAATACTGAACAAGCAGAAATGTAACTTGTTAGACAGTAAGTAATAGTTATATTGTAAATAAATCATAAATAGTAAGTAAACTAAAGTGAATGGCTTAAGCGGCTCTTAATTCATTCATAATACGTAATGCTTTAAACCCATGTGGTTATATTTAGATTTTTTCATTAGTTACTGTAGTTAGTGAAACATCATAGTCAGCCCTAAAGTAGAGATTTATGTCTATAGTATGAATCTTGACAAAAATCTTTTTTTTCTACCCTTTTTCTAACATTTTTGATGCTGTGAACCCATCACATGTTTGTTACACTTCCCCCACATGTTCTCCATGTGTTTTGATGGCAGACCCACACTGGTGCCACTCTCCGGGCCTGACTAACGGAGAGGTGACCTGTCACTCCCCCCGCGGCGGGGCGCACCGCTCCACGCTGGGGACCCGCTGTGACATGAGCTGTGACCGAGGGTACAAACTGGTGGGGAAGAGCTCCATCCAGTGTCTGCCCAGCAGACGCTGGTCTGGGACGGCCTTCTGCCGCAGTACGTACAAGAGAAGAGCCTCACAGCTCTCCTGAGACCGGGAGATAGTCAGCAGAGGAACTGTTGCACTGACAGGATTATTATGAACATGTGCAACCATGAACGCTATAGGATAGCATAGGATAGGATAGGCTAGGCTAGGCTAGGCTAGGCTAGGCTAGGCTAGGGTAGGGTAGGGTAAGGTAGGACGGGATGGGACGGGACGGGACGGGACGGGAAAGGAAGGGAAAGGAAAGGGTAGGATAGGGTAGGATAGGATAGTGTAGGGTAGAGTAGGATAGGATAGGGAAGGATGGCGTAGGATATGGTAGGGTAGGGTAAGGTAGAGTAGGGTAGGGTGGTGTAGTACATTGTAGTATAGTATGGTATGTTTGGCATAGGATGATGTAGTCTAGGATGGTATATGATAGGATAGCATATAATATACAGTCTAGAACACTTTAAGATAGTATGGTAGTGTAGTATAGTATAGGATAGTACCGTAAGATAGTAGTATAGTATAGTATCATGTTTATGATAGAACACACAGAAGAGATTTAATAGGAATAGAGGTAGAGATTTCCAAAAACTACAGCAAAAAGGCTCATAATTTAGGCTTTATATGCAGTATATGCAAAAAAATATGCAAAAGATGAAGATGAAGATGAAAAGATGAAGAATGTGAACATTTTGTGCTGCGCTCACAAGTGAAAGTCCAAAGTACTTAGGTACTATTAAGTACCATTAGGGTAAAAGTAAAGTGTTTTCTAATAATTGGTTGATTGGATTAGAGAAAAGACTATTGTGTTCAGTGCAACAATCACAGCTGCTGTGATCTTGTTTGATCTTGATCTGACTGACCTGACCAAAGAAAACTATAATTACCCCCCCCCCCCCTCCTCCTGCAGGGATGCGCTGCCCCGTGCTGCACCTCATCCCTCACGGCCGCTACTCCTGCACCCACGGCTTCACCGTGGACTCCACCTGCCAGTTCAGCTGCCACACCGGCTACCGCATCGAGGGGGAGCACTCCCGCACCTGTCTGCACGGAGGCTCCTGGAGCGGAGCGCAGCCCGTCTGCTCCGGTACCCAGCTACTGCACCTCTGCTGGGGACTCTGCTAGGGGGGGAGGAGGAGGAGGAGGAGGAGGAGGAGGAGGAGGAGGAGGGAGAGGAGAGAGTGGAGGAGGAGGAGGGAGAGGACGAGGAGGAGGAGGGAGTGGAGGAGGAGGAGGGAGAGGAGGGAGTGAAGGAGGAGGTGGAGAGAGAGGAAGAGGAGGAGGGAGAGGGAAAGTGAGAGTGAGAGATAGAGGCAGAGGGAGAGGAAGAGGGAGAAGAAGGAGAGGGAGAGGAAGAGGGAAAGGGAAAAGGAGAGGAAGAGGAAGAGGGAAGGAGAGGAAAAGGAAGAGGGAGATGAAATATTTTATCAATCCCTGAGGGGAAATTCACTTGTCTGGCAGCTCATTAACACTGCAAAAAAGAGGGTGTCTAAAAAACATGATAAAAATACTAACTGAGCTAAAAGCCCCTCAAAACAAGGATCCTCCCTTCCTATCTATCCATCCATCACTATCTATCTGTCTATCTATCTATGGCTCTCCAGCTCGCTACTATAATGCTTGGTAAAATCCTGGTAGGAACCAATTAGTTTCCAGTGAACCAGGCTGAAGTCTTTGTTGAAAGAGCCTCAGGATGTTTGGTCCGTATCCTAGCAACAGCCTCATGGAGACCTTCATACGGGACTGATCTAGGATGGGATGCACCCCCCCACTCAGACCTGAATCCAGGCCGTCTGCGTTACCTTTCTGCTCTCTATTATTCTTTCATAAGCGTGGCTCCCTGTGCTCCTGGTCTCACAGCCACAGAACAACACGCAGACTTCCTGCTCCCTGGAGCTGGAGCTGGGCCTGGACCCAGCCACGCTCTCCACCCAGCCTCCCAGACACAATGGAGCCTTTGAACTGAACCAGTGAGTTTCCTTCCTGCACTCTCTCCAACATCGCTGTCATTCTTTTTCCATCTGTTTTTTGGAAGACACCGATCCCCCCAAGATCAAGTGCCCCCCGTCCAGGCTGAAGGTGGCCGAGCCGGGGAAACTGACGGCCAGGGTGAGCTGGGATCCTCCGGCCGCCACCGACACCGCCGACAAGTCCCTGGAGTACGTCCCTGCTCACTCTCCTTGTTCTCTGCTCCTTCTTTAAAGAGGAGCCGGTTCTGACTGGGTCTCCTCCTCCTCCTCTGTGCAGGGTGATTCTTGTGGGCCAGCAGCCGGGCACTGACTTCAAAGAAGGAGGAAACATCGTCCGGTACAAGGTGTACGACCAGGCCCGCAACCGAGCCGCCTGCAAGTTCATCGTGCGGGTCGAGGGTGAGATGCCCGGCTTTTACTTTCAGTTCTGTAACATTAAAAGGGATCAATATGTGACTAGCTGACACGTTATAAGCAGCTGGCTAGTAACGAGGGTGTGCTCCTCCCAGTGAGGAGGTGTCCCACTCTGTTCCCGCCCCTCCACGGCTTCCTGTCCTGCTCCTCTGACGGGAACAACTACGGAGCGACCTGTGAATACCAGTGTGACGGCGGCTACGAGCTGAGAGGAGTGTCCAGCCGCGTGTGCCTGCTGAGCCGCAGCTGGGGCGGCTCCCCGGCCCACTGCGTCCGTGAGTCTGCTCACACACACACACACACACACACACACACACACACACACACATGACTCCCTGTGGAACATGTACATGTCCAGCAACATAATGAAAAGGTGCCATACAGAGAGAATAGAAAAAGAATAACCAAACAGGATAAAGTCTTAATTAAAGCAATATCTTAACAAATAGTAGCAGACAGTGAACTCTACCACTCCTTCCCCTCTGTCCTCCCTATTTCCTCCTCCCCTCAAGTGAGGAGATGTACAGCATGATGGCATGATGGACAAAGGAGTCCTTTGTCTGCTGGTTCTTTCTGCATTTGGGAAGAGGATGACTTTTTTTATCCCACATTACTAATTTATCATCAGCTCCATTCTGTAGAAATCTGTAATTTTTTACTCTGAACCATCATTATTACACTCTGTAATCGACCGCTCAGCTTACTATGAATATTTCTAGTTTGTAATCCGTTTAGCAGCAGGTTTGAAGAGGTATGTCAGCTTCTCATTAGGACCTGAACACCTCTAACAGTCTGATCCTGGGTTCGCCTCATGGTAGCAAGGATAAACTGATCTGAGACCAGTCGTGACCGTGTGTTTGCAGCCATGGAGATCAAATCGGACGTGCAGACGACGTCCGCCCTCCTGGATCAGTTCTACGAGAAGAGGAGGCTCCTGATCCTGTCTGCGCCCAACATCTCCGACCCCGACTACCAGCTGCAGAACCTCATGATCCAGGTGAGCCAGATGTTCATCCTCTTCATCTAAGTGAGTTCAGACAACCGACCAACTCCATCTGTGCTCGTCCTGGTTCTAACCCAGAAATCAGACTGCGGATTAGACCTGCGACATGTGACCGTGGTGGAGCTGCTGGGCTCCCCGCCGAGAGAAACCGGCCGGATCAAAGAGAAGCTGCTGAACCCCGGAGTCATCGAGGGCCTGAGGTAAACAGAGACGGCTCACTCTGAGTCACTCTGCAAAACTACATCCATGTGGCTGAAAACACGCTTCCTGAAATAGATTCCCACAACAGTTCTAAATTAGTCCAGTTGTTCAAGAGAATGAAACAAAACTGCCGACGTAGCTGGAAATACTTCAAACAAGCACTTTCAAAATAAAAGCACAACTTCAACAAGTCTCTTTTCACAAAGTTGTGTGGCAGTCTTAACAGCTTCTGCCTCAACCACAAAAACCCTGTTTAATAAAACAAAACTCAATAACATTTACTTATGGATCGATAAAACTATTGTATGTGTGCATTTTATTTTCCTTTTCAAGCCACTGTGTGTGTATTGCCATGGTGTGTTGAACCACAGGGTCTACACAACCACACAAACAGACCACAAGTCTGTCTCTGTCTTAAAGTTCAAATGAAGTTTCTATGTCAAGGTATGTCTATGCAGCTGATCGCTGCTTGGGGGTGAAAATGTGTCTTTCCCCATTTATTCTTATGGGATTTGTTTTTGTGTTTGCTCCTATCAGGAAATATGATAAATGCAACCACAAAAGATTTGACTATCTATCTCTCTGACATCTATCTATCTATCTATCTATCTATCTATCCATCTATCCATCCATCCATCCATCCATCCATCCATCCATCCATCCTGTGGGAGGCAACCTGTACAGCCTCTACTGGAGCTCATAGAATAAAAGGAGCCTCTGCTTTGACTTTAAAAACTGCACTCAGAAGATTAGCAGAGTTTAAAAATAGAAACATAATGAGGTGGGATGGTGACAGAGCATCAGTAGTAAGCATCTGGTGCCAGACCCTGAAGAAGCTCTGCTCCTTTCTGAGACCACGTTACAGACGTGAACACTTACCCAGGCGTCCAGACTCTCATTCATCTCAGCAGACACTGATATAGATTTTTCCACCGACTGTGCAACATGAGTACGCTCACTTTTTCCAGCTGGAAAATACCTTCCTGCTTTCTCTCTGCCCCGGCTCTGATGCTGAGTCAGTCCATGAGGCACAGTTTTTTTTTATATAATGGACAGAAAAACTTTATGTGATACATCAGTCAGATGGACAGACGAGGTAGGAATAGACGAGGGAAGACGTCTGAATAGAGTGAGAGTCAGAGGGGTGGTAATCCATGTTAGGCCAGTAGCTACAGGTGTGTATTGCTGCCACAGGAAAACAGAAAAGAGCTCAGTATCAAGCAGTTACAGGAAAAGTCTACTGTCTTTCACGTTTTAACATGTTACATACAGTACGTTATGGGTAAAGTGAGATGGCTTGGATCTTTGGTTTTCTACCATTTCCTCTCAGCAGACCTGAGGGTGCTGAGTCATGGAGTCAGTCTGCCAGGTGTGTCGAGGCGGCTCGATTAGTGAGGAACGTAAAGTCACGCCATCAGTAAAAGGAGTGGCAGGAAAGACAGCCACTGAGCCTCTGAGGCGTTTGCCAGACGAAGAAGAAAGGCAGAAACAGACTGTGAAGATTCAATAGAGAGAAACCTTTTTCCTTCTGAGAGGTCCAGGTTTTAGTTAGAAGCGCTGTTCCACAGCCTCTATCCAGAGAACAGGGTTAAATCTCCATCTAACCAGTCAACATCTCCTCTAATCCATCAGTACTGTAAACCCCCTGCTGTGAACCTGCCTGACTGACCGTCCTGCTCCGTGTGCTCCCGGCTGCAGACAGGCGTTCCGCATCTCCAGATCCTACTTCAGCATGTTGCTGCTGGACAAGCTCGGGCAGGACCGGGAGCGCTTCATCGTCCCGATGGCATCCGACGAGCTCTTCTCCTACATCGACAGCTTCCTGCTGGACGAGGAGGAGCGGGAGCGGCTGGAGGGCCACAGGCACTTCTGTGACGAATTCAATTAAAGAAATGCATAAATATGCGGTGATAATAAACTCATCTGTATACGAATGGTGGAGGACGACAGCCCAGACCAGCCCAGGTCCAGGACAAATGTTCAAAACACTGAAGAGCTGGCAGGGTTTTCTGCCTGAGACAGTTGAGAGGAAGAGGAAGAAACACAGAACGATCTTCAGTAAAAACTCGGTTTGAAACACAGACTTGGAACATTTTGTCAGGTGAAGGATGTGGAGGTTCTGAGGCTGATGCATGGTTGAGATAATCGAGCAGGTCCTGGGTTTTGACTCGTTTTTTTATTGGTGGGTGAGCAGAATATTCAAGGTGAATATGACTTTATAAACATCACACTTTGATCAAAGTCTCTATCAGAAAAATAGACATTTAATAATTTCTAAAACAGCCTTTATATATATATATATATATATATATAGTCCACTGTAATATTTGCATTAGAGTAAAATCCAATGGTATAGATGTACCCAGGCTTAAACGTCTTTTATCTAATACCAGTTTATAGTGAAGCCACGTTAATCCCACGTCTCACAGTCAGAAAGAGCAGAGTGACGCATCGTTACAAGTGCTGTGCATGGCCTCTGTGTTGCACTAATGTAATAATATATACAGCCTGATTTTGTTAAAAACGTCTAATTGACTGTGTCAGTGCTCCAATAATAAACCCAGAGCTTTAGTGTCGTGACGCTTTGGCACATTTTCAGCAGTCTGCAGTGGAGGGAGGGAGGGAGGGGGAGGGGAGTGGGAGGGGGGAGGGGAGGGGGCTAAAAATTAACCACGTCCCAGGAATCAGGTGTGAGCAGATGTTTGGTGTTCAGCAGGCGGATCGACTGTGTGTGTGTGTGTGTGTGCGTGTGGGGTCAGACTGCTGAGTGAAATTAATCCTCCTCCTCCGATTTGTCTCAGGCCTGCTCAACACTCCTGTCCTCTCTCAGTTTTGTTGTGTTTTCCTCTCTTCCCTGCGAGGGTCCAGCTCCAGCTCCAGCTCCAGCTCCAGCTCCAGCGCGGGCGTCCTCACTTGGCCTGCGGCTTCTCCATGGTGGAGCGTAGGGGAACGGTGCCCTCTGCCCACGAGTCCGGGTACTGCATCATCTTCTGCCACAGGCTCACCTCCTCTCCCACAGAGTCCTTCACCACTTCCTCCTTCCCGATCATCACCGCGCCTGCAGGGTGGGGGGAGCACAGCGAATGCAGAATTAGCCCAGCGTCTGTTCCCATCGATAGCGAATGTCCTTTTTTTCCCTCCATTTCCACACAGCGTGAGAGAACGTGCAGGCCTCGCGGAGCTGCTTCTGCACTAATCTAAAATGAAGACGGCCTTTCTCAGAACGGCCATTAGGCCCTGATAAAATGGAGCCGGTTAAATTAGAAAAGGGCTGATAACTGTGTTACTTCCTATATTTTCACAGAGATAAATTTTAATCACTCTCACAGCCATGTAGACTCGAAAAAAAGAAATCCTCAAAATGACTTGACAATGTTGTCGTGGCTCCACACAATGGTATTAAGAGTCTCAGTTTCTTAGTATTGACCTAGTGGTATTCAATCGGTTTTAAATGAGTCAGTTAAGCCTAGCCTTATTATGCGTTTCTCGCTGATTAGAGCCGTTTCTATGCATTATCGGCTGCGACTTCTCAATAATGCAGCGTGATGATACGAGAAGACACGGGGTGTGCTGGACCTTTTCCCGAGCTGAGCCGGACTCCTCCCAGGAACTCGTTGCTGGCCATGTTCTCCTTGTCCCACACGGTCAGCTCCAGACACATGTCCTGCAGCTGCTCCACGCTCAGCTCCTTGTACACAAACGTGTGGTCGTAGTGAGGGTTCAGGTTCTTCTTCACCACCGGGGTCTTCCTCTTGGACGTCTTAGCCTTGGTGGGGTACAGGTACCTGTGGAACCACACACACACACACACACACACACACAGGAGTCAGTGTGAGGAGATGAAGGGGTGTGTGATGCTGGGTGATTAGCACTGACCCTTTGACGAAGCTGTCTGACATCCCTCCAGTCTTCATGGCCATCAGGTTCCTGGCCTCTTTGATCAGGACGTGCAGCTCTCCTCCTTCCTCAGCCTTCTTTCCTGGGGAGGAGATGGCCACGCTCAGACAAACACAGCTGGAGCTGCAGGCAGACTTCCCCCCACAATCATCTTCGTCGTTATCTTCACCTGACCTTTGACTTTCTCAGCCGTGGCCTTCTTGGGCGGGATGTACTTCAAGGAGATCACCAGCTCTCCTTTGTACTGGGAGAAGGCCGTGGCTGGCACAGCGAAAGACTGCTGTTTGAGATGGAGAAGAGATACAACAGCAGAGTCAGTCTTTTCTGGGTCTTTCCACTTGCTAAAGAGACATTCTCACACTCTACATCTGCTCCGTGCTCTTGAGATGTGTCATTTTCTATGTGATGAACCTTCATAGCAATTGCTCTCATGTTAACTCCTTTTATTTTAAGAGAAGAGTTTATGTCGATATCTATGAATCTCTCTCATGCCTAGAGGTTACCACACAGTTCAGGGAGTCTGTGGTGTCAGTCAGTCTGCTGTTTGAAGGCGGAGTCAGCCTCTCGGTACCTTTGGCATGAGCGCCATGCGCTCCACCTGAGGGTTGTCCAGGTCTCTGCAGTCCAGAGGGATCTCCACCTCTCCCAGGAAGGCGTTGCGACTGAGGCGGCCGTAGTGCCACACGGATATGAGCAGGGAGCGGGTGTAGAGCATGGAGCGGCTGATGGGGTACTGGTGGAGGAAGACGAAGATGAGGATGAGGAGGAAGAATCAAAGGCAGGTCTCCATACGGCGCCGGAGACGTCTGATATAACTTTAATGTAGCGGAGCCGACGGGAGGTTTAAATAAAAGATGGCGAGAAGATCAAAAGAGATGATGGATTCAAATTTAATGTCATTTTATTGCATGATTTGCATCTAAATTCCTCTAAATGATAATCTTAACCTTCAAGGAGAAAGTCAAAACTTCATCTGACTTTGCTGATTTACTGTGTGAAAATTAGATTATTAATAAAAAAAATGTGTGGGCATGTTATCAAAAGGCAAGCAAAATATCCAGCACGAGAAACTAGTTGAAAGTTAAAACTGCCAAACACTGATGAATGGAGACAGTGTGATTTTCCCCTCAGAGCAGAGAAAGTAAAAAACGTAATGGATGGACTGAACATAAAGTATACTGAACATAATGTAAAACCTGTTAGATCCGATTCAGTGTGAACTCCTCTGCAACTTGACTAAGCATAAACCTGGTTATTCTTTATTTCTTTTACAGGATGCTTATGTATTGGTAACACGCTCCCTCGCTCAGCTGTTTTCATGTTCAGTCATATACAACTGGAAATGGAAAAATCTTTTAGAAGAAGATTTTAAAGTTTAGACTTTCTGCTTAGAAAAGGTGTAAATCCATCTTCAAATGTAGACTCTAAACTGCCCCTAGGTGTGTGTGTGTGTGTGTGTTCTGCTCAAGGTATATTTACATATAGCGGTGTATGTACACATACATACATACACATATATACATGCTCTACATCTAGATAGACATCTACAATTATGTAAAGGAAGTGGGCATAATTTGTCCTTTTCAAATAAAATGAAAAAGTTTCACCAACAAAGAGAAACCATCTGACTAATCTGCTCCACGGCCTTTTGCTTTTGTCACTGTATTTGAAGTGAGGCTTTAAATCGGCGGCCGGCAACAAAAATCAATATTTGACAACAGCTCCTTCTAATCAGCAGAGTCAACATGCATCTAGAAGTCTCCGTCCGGGGGTGTGGTCAGTGTTTGCGCTGAGCGGGGAGTGTCGCTGAGTCAACAGCACGAGGCCGACAGCTGGCCAGCGCTCATTAGCCTTCACCTTCAGCGTCTCGTTGTACACCGGGTTCACCGTGTTCTTCTTCACGCTCGTCTTCTTTTTGCTCTGGCGAGATTTGTCGGGAAGCAGGTAACACTTGACGTAACTGAAAAGATAGAGGGAGGGAGGGAGAGAGAGGCAGAGAGAGAGAGAGAGAGGGAGGGAGAGGTGTTTCTCCTGGGAGCTGCTGCTGGATGTTGGTTCCATTTCCTGACTAAACGCTATGAAAAATGCGTGTTGACAGTGCGTTTCCTGCGCGGCTGGGGTAATCACCTCTGGGATGTGATTACTGATGTGTTAACACAGCGAGCTCTTATCTGCGCTGATCAAAGCTGCGCTAGCATCACTGAGGGGGAGCGAGAGTGCAGCAGGAAAAAACAGGTCTGCTGAAAGCCTCAGAGAGGACAGCTCGGTTAGAGGGGGACTTCACCAGCACGGCTGCTCAAGTTATCCCACTAACTCGACTACTAATTCATCCAGGCAGATCTTCATTCATCCATCATCACTCTGTTTGAGTTTCACATGGACTTCTGTCACTGATGCAGAGTAGCAGAAAGTAAAGCAGTGAAACATAAACATGTTTATTAAACGTGATCACTAAGCAGGAACTAGCATAACGCTATGATCGTTATGATGCTAATGCTAACTCTAACACATGCACAGCCTTGCTCCTCGGTGACATCTACACAAGAATATCTGGTGGTTCTAGGACTAGAGACTGCAGTCATTATATATTCATTAGCACATTAGTTCAACATAATCATTTTCTCGTCCTTATAGAACATCACAGTAGCACATGGACAGCTCCGTCATGTTCATCTGAACAAGCTGCTGATTATAAACAGCTTTATAGATACACTTGTAACTACCTGATCTGTAAAGACGTCCAGGAATAAAGGCTGTTTCACTCTCAAAGACAGAACTTTTTCTGTCCTTCCTAAAGTTGTATACTTATATTCCACCATGCATTTGACTGCTAGATGAACAGGTAGCCCTACTACAGAGTGGCGTTTAGCTGAGGGATACTTACGGGTTGGAGAGCTGGCGGCTGATGTCTCCACAGGCCAGCCCGTGGCACTCCTTGATGAAGACCTGCAGGCTCTGGGTCTTCTCGTCGTAGGTCATGGAGAAGAAGATGTCTCCGCTCACGTCCACGCTGTCGTAGTCTCCGGCCTCGCTGTAGATGCTCATGATGCTGCCCAGGCCGCTCTGCAGGGACACACCTCAGCTGAATAAACAGCAGTAGAACACACTAGAATGGGTCTTTACTGTCTCTGTACTACAGGGTACAAGGTACGAAGAAACTGGGAGTGCTCCTGCAGAAAAATAACAATTGTTGTAGAGAATTTATAGAAAATGTAGAGAATTAAAACAACACTAGGGATGTCAATAACACAAACGACATTACTGGAGGGATGGATGACAAAAACATATTCCTAAAATACAGAACTGGATGTATTATTTATAAAGCAGTTTGTATGTATATACAGTCTGTATAATTTGTATACTGAAGTGTAGGTATACAACTGAGGCAGGTTGCGTTACTTGAAAACAGATTATAATATAATATATACGTGGATGAGGGAATATGAATAATTGAATTTTTTCTAAGTGGCTGAGCTACATTACACATTAAGCCATTACACCACTCTATCCTGTGTCTCAGTTCATCCATCGATCCCAAATATTGACGTTCTGTTAATATTTGAGCTTCCATGCCACAGATCACAGCTTGACTTGGCCGTGAGCAGCGGATGCTGCTCTGTCGGGGACAAAGCACACTGGCACAGATAAGCATGAGTGGCGGCGCACAGTCAGTTTGGGTAGCTAGAGAAACATTTCCAGCACAGCTCTGCTGCAGGATATCTTGAGGTTAGGGGAGGATGCTTGCTCAGATTATCAATCATCAGTTCCGTTCTGAGACGACGTGTGGTGGTGAGCAGCTCTTCAGAGAGCACTCGCAGGACTAATGCACGCGGTGAGAAATGTCAATACTTTACCCTGGAGCTGCACAGGCTGGACGAGCTCGAGGCCATTGTCCTTTTATGAAAGCTAACCAAGCTGTCAATATCCTCTTCCTCCTCCTCCTCCTCCTCTCCATCTTCCTGCAGCACCAACATAAACACTTTGAGAGAGCTGGCCGGAGAATGCGTTTATTTAAAAAAAAAAAAGGATCACAGTATGAAAAAAGTGGACCATTAAAAGCAAATCTGTTAAGGTCAGATTTGCTTTTAACTAACATAACACACTTTTGTGGAACCTGTTGACAAAAATCAATTTAAGTCAATGTTTCATCTTTTTGAGAGCAGCACAACACACCTTTGCACACATTAGCAGTGAGTTTGAGACAAACAGTAAATGAAGAAACTGCGTGGCTTCACACCTCATGAAACCCATTACCATGTTCACACAATTGACTATGTTAAAAACTGCACAGATCCCTAAAAAACTAGCAGAATAGAAGCATAGCAGAAATCATTTGGTGAGCTACTGGGACTGTATAATGTGTATGCATAATATATATATATATACATACATATCAATTAAAATTATTACTGTATCTGGTAACAGATTAACAATATGGTAACATATTGTTAGTAATGTATAGGTAGTAATATGTAACAGTACATGTATCTATATAAATAAAATGATATTTGCGCCACCTGTTTAACTGCTCATTAATGCAAATAGCCAATCACATGGCAGCACCTCAGTGCATTTATCCATGTAGATATGATCAAGGCGACCTGGAGAAGGTCAAACCGAGCGTCAGAATATTTCACAAACTGCTGAGCCAGCTGGATTTTACTGCACCACTATCTCCTGTTTTTACAGAGGACGGTCAGAAGTAAGAGAACACGTGCAGGGAGCAGCCGCTCTCTGGGGTGCAGAGGTGTACCTGATAAAGTGTCCGGTCTATTTACCACTCACGTACCTGTATGTCCAGGCCGGGCACTGAGCGGCTCCTGCTGCCCATCGAGGCCTTGGGGCCGTCTGGGGCGTCTCGCAGGTCCAGCGTGGACAGGCTCTCTGCAGTGAGAACACAGCCCAGCCTTTACATATGATGCTGAGGAAGAACAGACAGACTGCTACACATGCGGATGAACAGTGGGCGTGCTGACCGACGGGCCTCGGGTCTCGTCTGATGCTCTTCTTGAAGATCCTCTCCACGTCTAAGTCTGGGCTCTGATTGGTTGGTTTCACCTGTGGAGACGGAGAGGAGGAGTCGTTACCAGAGGAGAGAAAGTCAAGCGTCTGACACTCAAAAAAGACGAAACATTGACTTTAACTCAATTTACTTTGTCAACAGGTTCCCCGAAAGTGTATTACGTTAGTTAAAAGCAAAAATGTTAAGTTCGTTTTAGATGACAAAAATGTTAACAAAACGTTAAGGTCATCTGAGATGACCTTAATGACCTTTTTGCTTATGCTTTTGTGGAACCTGTGGACATGATAACTTTAATCAAAACCAGTGATCCAGTATTTTCAGTGCAGGAAGGAGAGAGGCTCGTACGGCTGTAGCATCTGTGCTGCTGCTGTGGGTGGCAGGGAGCGCCGCTCCCACCGGGAGCGTTGAACAGGACACGCTGGACCCCGCTGGACTGGACCGGGGCGTTTTCCTGAGCCAGCACACAAATTATTAGCATCAGCTGCAGTTGCAACCCAGAGATGGGGACTCCAGTCACACAAAGACCTGACTTCAGACCGGCCCTCAGAGACTTGAGACTCGACTTGGACTTGAAAAAAGGACTTGTGAAGGTCTCAGTAGCAACCCCCCTCCTAGCGATGTGAGCTGCTGTTTACATTCCTACGTCTTGGCCTGAGGAAGCGGGACGTCCCGTCACTCTGCCTGGCCACCGGCGTGGCTCCCTCACCACATTCATTATTCACACGCCTCAAACGTCGGAGGCTGCTTCAGATCCAGGCCTGGAGGCCTAAAAACGCTTCTTTTACAGAACTGTACTGTAAAGTCAATATTGCCCTCTGACCATCATGAGGTTTAGAGCGTGGGAATGTGTTTTGTGGTTTTATGATTCCTCCAGCTGTATACGTTGTAGTACAGTGTACACCAAACCTGGGACGAGAACTGAAACTTTATCAATCGTTTAGTCTATAAAACACTGGTTTATTAGACAGTAGCAATATTTAATATAACTCTTTAATTGTAGACTAGAAACATTTTAGTGCGTTCCTGTTTTTCTTTTTATCTATTATTTTTTGTCTTGATTTCTTCTGTATTATTATATCTATCTTTCTATTTGTATAAGTTGCAGTTTTTGCTGTTTTTGTTCTTTTGCTGCATGCTCTCATTCACAAGAAATTCTTGTAGATACCAGACTAAAGAAATGTGGAGATATTTCACTCAAAAGGTGTTTGTAATGACAGGCTAGTTCAGAGTAGATGGGTAGACAGCGGGCAGATGGTTAACATGTTAATAACACCTCTACTAGTTAGTTGCACAGTGTCTGGGAGCCATCTTACACCATCACTGCCATCGGCTATGTTCTCTTCTCTCTTTTGTTGTAGTCTTTTTTAAGCAGATGTTAAATTTTGGCTAATTCTGGCATCATTAATTTCAAATAAACCATAAATAAAATAAATAAATAAAATAAATAAATACACTGCAGTTCACCTTGGAGCCTCGGGGGTGACACGGCTCGACTCGGTCCCAGTCTTACTACTGGTTACACTGGAGTTGTCGGCAGACTCTGTATCACTGCGGGTCGTCTTCGACTCGAACAACTCCCTCGAAGCCAGAGACCCTGAGTTCTCCTTCACCTGAATGTCTGACTGGCTGCAAACACGAGGGCAGGGTCGGCTTAATCTCACTGGTAAACCCGGACACTGAGAACAGGCTGGAGCTGATGTGACTGAAATGACCTTTGGCTTTTTGCGGTCTGGTTCTTCTGCCTGGCCCGGGCTACTGGGACAGGGGGGTCCTGGTTGGCCTCTGTGCTCCTCAGCAGCACTTCTCCTGTTGTCTCACGCTTCTTTGCTGCAACACACAGAGTTTAGTGACTAAACATCACACCCCTCCTGGGACCTCCGTGGTCCCTGGAGTTTCCCTTGGTCCTGTCTTCATCTGCTGCTGGCAAATGTGGTGTCGGTAATCTGTGTGTAATCTGTGAAATGTTCTGTCTGCGTCTGTAAACTGTTCTGTTTGTGCCCTCCAGCCAGTCCTAGGTATGTTACCTGTAACCTATAAGCTGTAAACCGTTCTGTTTGTCTGTCTACTCTGTGCCCTCCTGCCTGTCCTGGGTGAGGTGAGGTGTCTGCAGTCTGTTTTCTACTGACTGGAACTGCTCTGTTTGTGTCCCCCTGCTGGCCGCGGGTGAGGATCCCCTCCTGTCTGTCACCCTGAGGTCTCTTCCTTCTTTTCCCCTCTCAGGGTTTTTCCTTGGGAGTCGTTCCTCAGCTGATGTGAGAGCATATAAGGTGGGGGGCGCCTATCATTGCCACCCAATATAACTGCACTAACCGCTGTAAAGCACACTGAGTTTGCCCTGGGTATGAAATGTGCTTTATAAAAAAAGACTGACTTGACTTGAAGTGGAACAACATTCCAGCGACCAAGGGCATTTCTCTCAGCACTGGCTGCAGGCTGTTTACATTCCAGCTCCAGCAGCTGATACCCACTTCCTCTTCCTGTACTCACGCTGAGGCCGTTTTTTCAGGGAGACTCTGACCAGGTCGTGTCCAGGCATGGCAGAGAAACGGTTGACCCTCTGATCGTAGAACCAGTCGCCTGTCATCTTCTTTAGATCCCTGCAAACCAGGAAAACAAGCTGCATCAATACGATCCACAAGTTTCCCCGTCTCAGCTTAGTTGCAACATGTTGTTGCCATTAAGCTCATAACTATGTTTACAAAAATCAACTCTCTTTATTAGCTAGAATCACACATACAGGCTCTCATGCAGCTTGTTCATGCACTGAGAAAACTGGATCGTTGGTTTTAAGTAAAGTCACGTCAACAGGTTCCATGAAAGTGTGTTACGTTAGTTAAAAGCAAAAATCTTAAGGTCGTCTGAGATCACCTTCACATATTACATAGAAGTCAATCTTTCATTTTTTTGAGTGTGTGCATGTCTGGTAGAGGAATCTGTTTAGGGCTTCTATGTGTTTTTTCAGCGTTTTTAGTCTTTTTATCGAGTGCAGCTTGAAGGTTTTCCTGTTTTTTTCCACCAGGCTTCTAGCTGCTGGCTCTGGCTCCGTCACCATGTTATCTCTGTGTTTTCAGCTGTGGCAGACGACTCATTGCCGGTCAACATAAAGGCACTGTGACTGAGGAGAAACTTCTCTTCCACAGGAAGCATTGTCATCTTTGCTCAGGCTGAGCACAACAGTCTCCATAACAACAAGGTTATGGGAGCGGAGCTCCGGGATTAAACGTTTACTCTTATCAGACTCTTAGGATCACGCCACCTCCATCACGCCACCCCAGCAGCATGCAGAAGACTCTGTGGAATACCAATGCTGTGGTAGCTCCCATAATTCTGAGCCACAAATGAATGGAAATAAAGCCAGATAAAGACTGTGCCCTGCAAATGATTTGGTTCTTTCTAAGATAAAAAAAAACTTGTTATATTTACATTTAGAAATGTTGGATAATTTATCTTGTTTTCCGAGTTAATTTTGAGTGAAATATTCTGTCCTTCAGCACGATGGGGTCAGTTGCTTTGACTACCTTTCTCCTGATTTTTTTTGCATCTTTATCTTTTGCAGTGTGAGAATAAAATGGTATGACACAAGGAGTGGATAACTGCAGGTTTACGACTGTGAGTTCACATACAATGACACCAGTCACAGTATTATTCTATTGCACTGGTTATGGTGGGAATATTCAGATATAAACTCCTGTGTGAATCAAATGTGACATCCAATTCATTCGCTGAAACAATACACCCCAGCTCCAATCTCCTGCCAAAAAACGTCTCCTGGAGACAAACTATCTGATTTTAGACATCATAGACATAGGAGGCAGTGAGTTAAACAGTGTCTTACTGCTCTTTGGCACACACGCTGCACAGCCAGTGTCCCTCGGGGAGGAGAGTCCGGCACTTTCTGCAGACGTTGTGGTTGCACATGTTGCACTGGCTGGGGGAGAGAGACAGGCGGCTCAGGGGCTCCTGGCAGCGGCCACAGCTGTGAGGACTGTATTTGCCACTGCCACGTTTGGCCCCTTTCCTCTTCACGTCTAGCAGCTCCGTCTTCAGCTTCCTGTGCCAACCACACAGAGTTAAGACCTGAGAGGCTGGTCACCTCAGTCTGGACGTTAGGAAGACATACGTATAGGAGGGCCAGCTAATGTGACTGTACTGTGACTTGTTCCGCTTTGATAATGATTTACTCCCAGCCCTAAATCAAAATAGTGCAGACTGCTACAAACCATCTGTATATTAAAGATGAAAAAGAAAATCAATAAAAAAAAAAGATAAATAAAAACTATGACACATTCTGTACTTCTGCATAACACAAGAAGAGCTGGATATGGTGTCAAGCTTTTGTTATGTATGGCTGTAATGCATGTTCTATGTATCTGTGTAGGGAAAACAAGATGCAAAGGGCTCGAAAGGCTTTCTATAGATAAAATGCAACTGAAACTGTGGTAAGTAGCCATCACAGACTATACTTAGAATAGAAAGATTCGTTAACAACATCTACGTGCCAATGCCAACTTGTGAAGAACTAAAAATGAAAATGGGACCAAAATAAAAATAACCTGATCAGATATAACACCTGATATCATCATTTACAGGTCATATATTTATAGTTTATGCATGAAGAAAGTGATAACTTTTTTTAACCAAATAAGTGGTGAATAATTTAAAATACGTAGATATTTATATTGCATCCTTAGTAACTTCCATTGATAATCAGGGATCTGGGGGGGGTGCGGTAGGTTGTTCATTCAATCAGACAGGTTTAGATAGCCACATGTTTTTTTTGACTTGTGTCTTCATATTTTATGTGTGTGAAGCAGAATGTTGAATTTCACCAAGTGGTCCTGTGATTTTTTTTCTTTGGACATGAATGTGGATCAGGAGGGAGGTTCCCCTATCCTGGGACAATCGAGGGACAGTTTAAGGCTGATTCTTTTCTCTTCTGCTTGAAACTATGCCCTCTCCTCACCTGACACGCTGCTCCTCGGCCAGTCTCAGTTCCTCGTCCCGTCGCAGCACCTCCATGATCAGCTCCTGCTCCGACTCTGACAGGAAGCCCAGGTTGATCATGTCTGCGGGCTGGGGCATAACTCACTCAGCCACAGGAAAAAAAAAATAGTCCTCAGCGCAGGTTAATGGAGCTCAGCTCAGCCACTGCTGCATGGAAGAGATCTCCTGACGACCAAGGAGAACAGGAATGTCAGGAATTCAGAGAGATGGCATAAAACGCTCGACTGAAAGTGTGATCAAACAGATAAAAACTGTATTCTTAATGATTTCAACACTGTGGTGAGCACTTTGCTGGAGAACCAGTTCTGCAATTCTATGCAAGATTTTATATGGAAAAAAAGAGATGAACTTTGCAGCCTGACACTCTGTGAGAGTGCAAGACTGGGAGTTCAATAAACACAAACTGACAATGTCTTGAATGTACCTTGTAGTGTAACTTTGTTTTCAAGTCTTTTTTGGTCATATTTACATATCATCTTGCATACTGTCTGCTGTATTTTTTAATCTTTGCACTTTCAGTCTCTCTTGTTAGATCTTACATGAATGCAGAAGAAGCAGAACTAGGCTGAAACAAATAAATGAGTGGCATGACAAACAACTTTGCAATAGATGAGTTTAGGTTTGAATCCAGGGTTGAGATCAGTCAGACAGTACTGACCATAAAGTCACAGAGATCCAACAGAATCTGACCCTCAGACGTGTTTTTTTCTCATGTCATGTGGGACTCTAGGAATAAGCTTGTGACCAAGCCAGGCATCCTTCAAAATAAGACTCATAACTCAGCATGATATTAGAGGATTTTGTGACCCCACAGAAAAATAAATAGCCTATGACCTTTCAGTGAAATGGTTGTTTTAAGTGGGACAGGCAAAAACAACATGAACTTGGCCTCCCTGCAGGGTTCCCACCCTCTAAGGATACAGAGACTCGGGTGGAGTTTGACAGTCTTATCCATTTGTTTAAGCCCAACTCTAACCTCATCTGTCTTGTTCCCATCCTGGACTTTATTCATGCTCCATTTACACTGCCACAAAGGAACTTAGAAAGTGGGAGGAAAAGAGTGCTGCTGTTTCCTGATCAGGAGAAAGCTGCAAAACCTAACACCCTTTCTTTTCCTCATTGTCTGAATGCCTCCCCTAACTAGCAGGATGTTGGCATTACCTGCAGGACAACTCTGCCAGGTAGAGCTTCACCTTCAACGAAATGGCGCATGTGTCTGTGTACACACTGACTGAACTGTATAAAAACACTGGAGAGGGTTGGATCTAGTACACAGGCTTTTACGTACTATGTATTTGATATCCTTCTTTCAGGGAATACAGTGAGAACAAACCAGGTAAGGAACCGTCCATGGTTCCCTCCTTGGGAAGGAAGGAAGGAACCAGGGAAGTAACCAAGAAATGACTCAAGGAAGGAACCGAGGAAGGAAGAAGCAAGGGACGGAAGTGGCCAGAGAAGGGAGGAAACAAGGAAGGACGCAGGGAATGAAGGAATGAAGAGAGTATGTGACAAAGGAAGGAGGACCCAAAGGGGAAACAAACAGGAATGCAAGGAACCAAGGACGGATGGAAATATGAAAAGAACAAATGAGGAATAGAACCAAGGAGGGAACAAAGGGAAGGAGGAACTAGAGAAGGAAGGAGGGAAGGAATCATTAAAGGAACCATGGAAGAAGCTAGGAAAGGAACTAAGGAACCAGCAGGAACAACGTAAGGAAGGAACCATGGAGGGAACTAATGAAAGAATTAGGACCCCAGGAAGTGTCCTAAGATAGAAGGAAGCAGAGAAGGAATCAGGGATGCAAGGAAACATGGAAGGGAAGAAATGAAGGACAGAAACAAGGAAGGACGGAACAAATAAACCGAAAAAAAAAGTTAAAAACCACCAACCATCTTCCATAAACAAACAGAGGCGAAGACAATACATTTGAATAGAACGGGGTTATTAAGAAGCAGGATAAACGACAACGTGCGAAATATTCCAAATAAGTGATTAAATACGTTGAAATTCAAACTAGAGACCAGGCGTTAACGGCTGCGACAGTTGACGCAAAGTTACGCCAAAATCCACCTAATGAAGAGACGCTGTCCCCCGGCACGTTTACGTGTAATTGTAACGTAAAGTTCGACCAAATTAATCAAAACGCGCACTTTAATTTCATCAATAAGTGCCAAACATAATTACCCTGAACACACACACACATACACACCAACACACCTGCTGTTAAAAAGTGCCTCTCCTCCGCTACACGACCAGCGGAGCTTCTCCTAACGACAAACTAAAACAAAACACAAAAAAACCCGTAAGGAAGCAGAAGGCTGAGCTGACAGCGCCTTTAAAGCACTTCGACGCCTCTAAACTGCTTGACTCACCTGTGCTGTCAGGTACGAACATGATCCTCAGCTTCAGTTTCTAGTTATTTCTCTCCCGCAGTGTTGCCTCTCTCTCTCTCTCTCTCTCTCTCTCTCTCTGTATGTGTGTGTGTGTGTGTGTGAGCCGGGCTGCTGAGACGCACTACCGGAAGATGCGGAAAGTTTTGCAGTAAGAGTCGGGCAGCAGCTCGTCTCCACTCGCTCCCTGACAGGTGCTCGGTCCTCCAGCTCAGGAGGAGGCTGGAGGTGGAAAATGTGACACACCGGAGCTGACCAGTCATGACGAGGCTCCACTTTTCCTTTTTTTTTTGTCTCCCCTCCTCGTGTGAACTGCTGAGTTTGTTTGTTTGGGGCAAATTCTTCGACAAGTGAATGCTTTTACTCTGAAATTAGAGAGGGAATTAGTGTGTGGGTAAAAAAAAAAGACTGAACGAGATGGAAAATGATAGTTCAGGTACAGAGGTTTTTATGCACTGTGTATGCGCTGTCCTGCATTGATTAGTTGATATTCCCTCATAGATATTTTGTCCTATTGCTCCATTGGTGCACCAATGTATGAGGGATCTGGAACATGAATTTCCTCAAGGAAGGAAGGAACCAAGAGAAGAACCAGGAAAGGATGGAAGGAATGAATAAAGAAACCAGGGAATGAATAAATGTATGAATGGAATGGAATAGAATATGCTTTTATTTGTCTCTCGACAGGAAAATTACAAACCAAGGAAGGAAGGAACCAAGGAAGGGACCAGGGAAGGCAGGAACCAAGGAATGATAGGAACCAGGGAAGTTAGTAAGGAAGGAAACAAGGAAGAGAGAAAGGAATGAATGAATGAACAAAGAAAGGTGTCAAGAAACTTTTCTCTGTAGGACTGTAATATTGCTGTTAGTTCATGCCCAAGTTTCTTAACACACAAACAAAGAGAAACAAACTGTCTTTTCTAAGGTTTACTTGCAGCAAGGAGTACAGAGAATGGTTACATTCAAATCTGCACTGAAGGAGAGTTCAGTGCTCACAGATCTATATACAGTTTTCATCCCAAAAGGAGAACGCCTCTTGTCACGTGGGGTCTGTTATCTTCCTGCTTCACAGATGCACACACCAGCACACACTCTAGGGTCAAGTTGACCTGTAAAGTGTGCTCCTCTTCTTCAGTGCTTTCTCACTCAGCTTCATTTGGTACTTCAACACTTTAATAGCAAGATGTTTAAACACATAGATATAACTAACCATTTATACATTTATGTGATAACTACCATTTATACATTTTCTTAACAGGAGGAAACAGAGGAAGGGTGTGACCAGGGAAGGAAGAAAGAAACAAAAGGAGGAATCAGGGAAGGAAGGAACAGGGGAAGTTAGTAAGGAAGGCACCATGGAACCAGAGAACCAGGCGCCAAAGAACCAGAGGAGGAAGGTACGAATGAATAAAACCAAGAAAAGAAGGAATAGAGGGAAGAAGTAACAAAGGCAGGACAAAAAACAAATGGGAAGACAGGTTCTTTTCCTCAGCTCTGTTAACCAGGTTGGATGTGGAAAATGTGACACACTGGAGCTGACCAGTCATAATTAGCTCCACTTCTTCCATTTTTCCTGTGTAAACAGATGAGATCTTGGACAAATGGATGCCTTTACTCTGAAAAAAAAGTCAGGCCTTAAATACACTACAATGTTTGATTCAGAGACACAGTTAATGTTGTGTTGTTCCCTTTTACGCACCATGCCATTATGTATCGGTGTGTATGCAAATTTATGAGGAACCACACACACAAAGGATCACTTGTTATGTTCCCATATTACAAGTGATCCATGAAACAAATGTCACTATGAGATGTTATTCCCACTGTGAAATAAACTTCGCCATTACTTTAATGTTGGTGGGTCCAACATTGAATTTGTTAATGATAATTATCAAGTGTCTGTTTCTAGTCACAACCAAATAAACATGCTCCTGAGCACGTGGCTCTGAGATTATAAATAAGGACTCCCCTTGCAAAAACATTATTGAGATCTCTCTTGATTAATCCATCTAATGGGAAAAATGTGCATGTGGTAAAAAGCCGCAAGCAGGTGCCTCCAAGTATGGAATTTATAGTTTGGTCGGGGAGGGACTCGTGAGGAAACCCACATGGGCCATCACTCATTAGGAAAAGCTTTCAGTGTCTGTTGAAAATGGCTCTTTTGGCGTGGAGCGCAGAGACACATTTTGTGCTTTCACCGCCTCGACAGCAGACACAGATGGCTGACAAAGGGCAAAAAACAAACACATTAACTGTCCTGGTAACATGTTGAATCACGAGCCTCCAGAACAGCTTCGGTGCTGCTCTGCGTGGATTTCTGGCAGCAGGATTAAAAAAAAAGAAAAACACCATTCGTCCACCCGTTATTCCCTTATTTGGATTCCAGATCTTAGCAGAGCTGTTCGCTCGGGTTAGACCTGTTGACCGTGAAGGCCATATCATATGATTCACATAACTTCAAAACTCATGGAAAACACCCAGTCAGCCCCTTGTATGGAGGGATCTGTGCTCTGTTTGTCCTCCCAGTCATTCAGCTTCCATTAATTCATGGACCTTCTGTTGCTCAGAAGTCATTCTGGGTTGCATCAGTTTATTATGTTAATAGTTGTATCAAGATCGGGATTAGAAAAATGTAATATATAGATCAAATTTGTCTGACAGGGTTAAAATGGCACAGATGTTTCTATGACATTTATGCAAATCATGGTACTTCATCAAATAATAATACCTAAGTATTAAGTATATGTTTTATACTTAATAGCAAGACCTGTATGTTGATAGATGGGGAGTTTGAACTAAAATGGAAAGTATTGATGTCTAGAGTACAAGACAACAGCGAGGAGTCCTTGAACAAGGCAGGTGTCCTACAGATAAGGCCACGGGATGCTACACCTTGGCAGCTCCCATGTGTCATTATGATTGCGTGTGAGAGTGAGTCAAGGTGGCTTCCAAAAACAAAACTGTTCAGGGATCCCGCCCTGGATAAATACTGCTCACAAACGAGCTCATTTTGGCTGCAGTACAAAGTTCAGTGCCACAGCATCTGTGACTTAATGTGTGTGTGTGTGAGGGTCGACCTCTTCAGCTCAGGATGGTCTGCACTCCAGATCTAGAACAACGTGGTGAATATGAGGAGCGTAGGACTTCACATGTTCCATGTGTTGAATGTTTGTTATCCACTGTTCTCCGGTTAAGTTCTTTAACAGAGAGCAGATGCGTTTTGCTGCGTCATTGCTCCAGGCCTGCCACACCTCCCTGTCAGCCGTCTTCCCAGAAACCCTCTGGGTGGCATCATTGATTGCTGGAACGGATGCCGCGCTCGGTAGCTGCGAGGTGACGTTGTGGTGAATGTGCAAAACGCCACCGGTGGCTTTGTTCAGCAGCCGACAGGCAACGGGCCAACTGTCCTCGGAGCTCGGGATGAGACCCAGGTTCACTCTGTCAGCAACGCCACACAGCTGGAGCTGAAAGAAGTTCACAAGAACACCCACTTTATAATCCTGTTTCTACAGCAACAGTTCCATAAACCCACTGTTGTTCCTGTGAATTTCTTTTTATACAGGCTGATACAGGACTGTGCAGTTTGTGATGCAGTGGGGATCGATAGCGAGTCCAGCTAAAAGCCATGATTCATTCTGATTTCCAGTGGAAGATTTTAGACCTACAGGCCATCTCCCAAAGAAACATGCATCATATAGAATGAAAAGAGATGATATTTGTTCTGTTCTGTTGCTACTGTAACAGTGTAACAGAGGTTGTCATCTCACATTTTGACATTTCAGAAAAATTTTAAATTCTCACTGTTGCCATAACGAAAATTTCAGGCCATACTTAAATGACTTTGCCTTCTTGATATCTCTACATTTATTATTTATTATATTAATTATTTTTTGTAAACAACAATAACTGCAGACGTAACAGCCTCTTCACGGTTTGAGTCACATGATGTGATATTTGCTACAACAGGGCTGATAGAAGCAGAATGAAAGCAGCTACTTGTCGGTTGTCTCCCTGGTGAACGGTGCAGCGGTCAGACACCCCGTTTGCTGCCAGGTTCTTCCGTAAAGCTTCTACTGCATCAGGGTTCCACTCACAGGCGTGAACGTGACTGGCTCCAGCATGGACCAGATACGGGAGTGTGAAGTATCCGATACCTGAAACAAGATACAGTTATGATAATAACACTTAAGATGCAGATCATTCTTCCACTTATGTCATAACCACTGGGGGGTACAAGAGCATAATAATATTAGTACGAAACCTAATGTTTAAGCTTTATGAGCAAGGATCTCGATTTAACTAAACTCATAGATTTCCACTAAAATATCCTCTATATGTATTGCATGTTGTCAGACAAGCGTTTGTCATTCTAGTCAGTTCTCCCACCTGCATACAAGTCAACCACAGTCTCCCCTCTGCAGTCAAATGCAGCCACTCTGAGCTTCTCCGTAATGTTTCCAGCTGAGAACATGCATTTGGTGATGTCAAATTCATAGCTGAAACAAAAGTGAGAACATAAAAACCTCAGACAGCTTCACAGTTGAGTATTTTCATTGATGTACCGCAACCTAGTCAGTGAGCAAATTCAGGAAACTGACAGCCTGGTGGGGGGTGATGCTAACCTAATCCTATTGTCCACATGTCTGACCCAGCTGTGCTGTCCTAACAGCATTGTCACCATGGGAGAGCGAAACCCGTCCCTGGATACCCGGCTCATCTTTGCCAGACGCTTTGCCCCCAGTCCTTTGGCCACGGCACTCCATAGCTGTTGATCTACAGGGAGAATATACAAATGAATGTCTCAATAAATGATTTTCTCCATCTGGAATTAATTAAAACTGAAGAATGTACCCATTTCCTTCCACAGTGGCAGGGTGAAACAGTTGTCTCCCAGCAGAACAAGGTCTCCATGTCTCTGAAAGCTGCGAGGAAGGTCCTTCCTCAGCTCTTCTGTCCATTGTTCTCCATGAGATTCCAAAATCTCCTGAAGGATTTTCTCTAATTCATCCTCACGTCTCAGTCCTCTGCCCTTCTTTGACTGCAGACGAGACTGTAAAGACAACAGGACACACCCCAGGGGCAAATAAACATTTAAGCTGCAGTTAAGTGCTGTTCAAACTATGATTCAATTACCTGGCTCCAGACTATCTCACAGGCACTGTCTGGAGTCACTGATGTGCTAAGAGACTGCAGATCAAGTTGTGACAGACATGAAGGCAGGATGGGCAGGAGGATTGTCCCATTGGAGTCTTTCAGGAGGCACAAACTCAGGTCCAGAGCTCCTCTGGACTGTAGACATCTCCTGCATGACCAGAGGTTTGCAATTAGAGTCACTACACAAGACAAGACAAATTAAAAACTGGATTTAACCGTGTTTCCGTACGTATATGATTGATTCCTACTAGTGCAGAAGGTTCCCACGGTATCTAATTGCAGTTTAGCTTCACATTTCCTCACGTAAAAAGCAGATTACCTGAAGTGCTGCGCCTGACACTGAGGCACACGGAGACAAGGGACACCGTCCATTTAGGAGAAAGTAAATAAACTCCTGGTACTTGTGTTCGACGGTTCATGAAGTCTCATTTAGCCCAACATCGACAACCACAAACAGCTAGCAGGAACCTTCACCAAGTGCTTGTTTCTAGTCGGACTGATGTGCAGGATGGACGCTTCGAAACAAAACATTTCGCTTTTTAAACTGGTTTTAAAAACACTACTATGTAAATATGACACAGCTTTTTGTTACTAAATCTGTTTATAATTAAATTAGAATGTATATAACCGTGATTGTATCGTATATTTACCAGATGGTTTAAATCGAAATAGGGAACAGATATCTTGATGCAGCAGTTCCGCCTCTCCGTCGCAAGATGGAGACAAACCCAAAACTCAGGAAAGTGTCAAAGAAGCATATCTCTTGATTTACAGTAGAGTTCAGTTGTATGTTTTATGTGAGGAATCGTTGCTATTCAATCAAAACAGCAAAGTGCTCTACAATAGCTTAAACTTTGTTGATTCCACTAAGAGAAAAAACAGCTACATGTAGAGGATAGAAATACAATTTGTTTGTGGACATGGTGGCACCGAAGAGACCAGTAGACCCAAAACCTAAAAACAGTACAGGGTGGCAGGTTAAGTGGAATATACTGTGGAGGTCTTATAATGATGACAGATGGTGTTGAAGACTGGCAGGTGTTGGGAGGAATGACCTTGGCCCTTATTGTGTTAATGGGCCAATTGAATTTATTCTTCAGGTGAGTGCTCAGGTGTGTAATTATGTTGGTTTTATATAGGCCGATGTAAGATCTGTTTGTGATGGTTGTGAGTATTTGTCTCAAAACAGTTTGTTGACAGTTTGACCCTCTATTTCCCGAATTTCGGTGCTCTAACACCATTTTAGATAATGTGTTTGTGTGTGTTGTGCTGATATTTAAAGATTACAGATGTAATCGGTTGTATAATAATTTACCCTTTTAGTTTTATAGCTACTTCTCTGACACATCAGATTACTCATTAGTTTTCTGCTGGTGTGATGATCAAACCATCGTGTCCTCCTTGATATCTTCTCTCATAATAAAAAGTGGCACCAGGTTCAGAACCCTGACTTTTAGCTGTCATGCAGCTGTGGGTACATTTGAACCTGAGCTGGCAGGTTGGTCAAAGCAGTGTCTGACAGGTCATGTATTAATAATTTCCTCCTCTGGAGAAGATGTAAAGCAGCAGGGACCCTGACTGGTGGAGACGTGAAGAAGCTTTTTCCACCTCTGGTCCGTAACTTTAACACAGACTGAGAGCGAAGGCTGGTCCTCCCCTATGCTTTAATGTCTATCTGGGCTGAGACAATACTGATCCATCAGAATCACTCTATATCTCCACCCATATCATCATCTAACATGTAGAGGATGCCATTCAACTTGCTCATACACGTACTAAAACAAAGTCATTGCAGGTGTAGAACTAAGTTGTATAACACCTTGGCAGTAAAAGTGACTCTGATTCTTTGATATAATATTTATATGATAAATTCAAGATGGATACAGCCAAGATTAAGAGTGACTTTTCAGTGGCTACCTTGCAGCTTCCTAAAAGAGTGGGGCCCTTTCAATATGGGACAACACAAGAGATGTGCTTAAGAAAATATCTCAAAATATCTTTCAATATCTAAACTTACCAGTTAAGTAAAATATGAAAAATCAAAAAGCTTCAAAGAGAAAAAAAAGAAATGTGTTACAAAGTAGGTAACATCATCAACTATCTACCACTTTTCATGCAAATGAGGTTCTACCCCCAGGTGAATTTTCTCCATTTTCCTTGGACCAAGTATTATATTAAACACACACTGTATCCTGCCAGCCTTCCTTAAAACCAATCGGTTGATTAAACACAGCTAAACAACTTGGATCACCTCTGCAGTGTTTACACCTTGCTTCCTGTAGCCTCTCATCTACATACCCGAGGGATCAATACATCTGGGAACAATCTTACCTTTGCTTCCGCTCTCCTCCCCTGGAGAGTACACGCTCTCCATTTTACCCTTGCATACCTTCACTTGGGTCATTATGCAGTATGGCATTTCCATAGTGAAAGGAAGGGGGAGGTGGCCACCTGTGCTCTGAGCACCTCTGCAGTGTTTACATCTTGCTCTCACCCAGCCTTTCACCTGAGTACAGAAGGAGCAACACCTGAGGGATCAGTTCAACAATACACACCATAACTTGAAATTCCAGAAGATATCTATCTATCAATTGTACACTATAAAAATGTACCGGTTCTGGGACAAATAAAGGCGTAACCTATTCTATTCTACTCTTCTGTATAGCCCTCAAATACCTTTGGTAGAGTATTTTTGCATACCACACTTCCACAGTGAAAGAGGGAGGCGACCACCTGTGCTCTGCAGTATTTACCTCTTGCTCCTTGCAGCCTCTCACCTGCACACAGGAGGGACAACGACACCTGAGGGATCAATACATCTGGGATCCAGAATCAATTTAGCTCCCTTAATACCCTCCTCCCCTGGGCTGGGGATGCATTTCACCATGTAAACGTGATGTGAGCAGCAGCAGCTGCAGCAGTTGTTAGTGTGTGTCCTTTGTTCCCTGTTACCTGCTCTGCCCCTTTAAGATTAGACTCCTCAATCTAGGCGTGTTTTCCTGCTGCTGCCATTGACTGAAACAGAGAGCTGGCATCCTGTAGGGGTGGAAGAAGAAGACCTTCACACAAATGATTCCTCTCTTTATTTATGCAGGATTTTTTAAAAATTTGCTCATTATATGAAATACACATTTTTTCTTTTTAAAAAAGCGACGCTCACCTGCTCCTTCTAGACTGATAAAAGAGTCCATTTGTGCTGCAGAGAGATGATATGAAAGCTGCAGCAGCAGCAGGAGGAGCGGCAGGAGGAGCGGGAGGAGCATCCACTGCTCCCCGGGCGGAGAGCTCTCTGAGCGGGGACTGAGACCAGATTGAGTCGGTGTTGGAGGACGAAGCTCCGATGATGTGACTGCGACAGACTAGAATAAAACCCCACTGAAGAACATGTTTCCCTGCGCTGAGATCTCCACCGGAGCCTCGGGTTTAATCATCGTGTGAAGCGGGTTTTTCTTTTTCTTTTCTTTTTTTTTTTTAATTGAAGGGACTGAGGTGTTGGACCAGGGCTGAGGACAAGTGGACACCATGTCGGCGGTGATGATTACCAGGAAGGTGCGGAAATGGGAGAAGCTCCCGGGGAAGAACAGCTTCTGCTGCGACGGCCGAGTGATGATGGCCCGGCAGAAAGGAGTCTTCTACCTGACCCTCTTCCTCATCGTGGGGACCTGCTCCCTCTTCTTCGCCTTCGAGTAAGTCACCTGTGTCAAGGTCCCGACTGACCCTCCAGATAGTAGAGAAATGCGGTGGCTGAGGTTGTACCGCCCGAAGCAGGTGGACAAGTCCATGTGGTGTGTCTTTGGGGCTCCAAGGTGTGAACTGTGAATGTTTTCTGCTCTGTGACACTTCACATGAGGTTTATCTTTGGTTTTATTTGCCTGTGTTGAACGTTTGTCATGTGTCTGGGAGTCCAGGTCCTGGTTGAGAGGTCAACCCTGGAGCTGCCTGCAGCAGGTGGATGGTCCATTAGTGGATTGATTGGTCAGTCTGTGAGTCCAAGCTGTGGACGTTCTCTTCACGTGGTCTCGTATGACCCAAATATTGAGTTTGTCTTTGGGTTATTTTGTTGTTTTTTTACTATTTTAGAAATGTGTCATCCGTCTGGGAATCAGTTGACCCCTGAGGTTTTACAACAAGCAGCAGGTTCAGAGTTGAGTCGAGTCCATTAGTTGATTGGTCGGTCCAGCTGCTACCTGTTTTGTGAATGTTTTCTGTTTCACCTCGTCTTCTATGACACCAAATATTAGTGTTTTTGACCTGGTTTCAATATTTTTTTTGTGTGTCTGAGATGTTTCTTGTTGAGGTCACTGTGGTCTTCAGGTGTTGAAAATGAAGGACTTCTGTGAGGTTCTTGAAGATGTTTTGCCTCCCGTCTTAAAGGGTTATTAAGTTGTGATTTAGGTGTTGGAGTCCCCCAATAAGGAGGCCAACTGTGTCCATTCTGAGTGGCCTTTTTTAAACAGAGCAGGTGGTTCAAGACATTATTTTTTTAACGTTTCACCCCAGTTCACACCTGCCACATTTATGGCTGGTGAGTCTTTGGGTCCAGCTGTGAATGTTTTCTGCTTCACTTTGTCACCTGTGACTCTAAATATTAGTCTTTGGTTCATTTTTTTTGCCTCTTTTTAACATTTGTCATATGTCTAACAGGGTTCTTATCTGGGTTGTGGTGGTCTACAGGTGCTAAAAATGAAGGCGGATGGACTTCTGGTCATCCTAAAGGGTTCTAATTTTAGGTATGGGAGTCCCAAATAAGAAGGCCAACTATGAATATTCAGAGTGACCATCTTTGAACAGATCAGGTCGTACAAGATACCAATTTCAGCAGCAGTTGTTGGCCACATGCTGGCCTGGCCTTCACTAAAGGTCTGGTTTTGTTGTCCCACAAGACTTCACCCTTCAACATCCTGTCGCATTATTTGGTATCTTGTGCAAATTTGTTGTATTCTCATCTCTTTTTCTTAATTTTCCTTGACCTCGTGGCCTCTGAGAGACTCCTCCACAGCCAATCTTTGGGTCCAGCTTTGAAGTATGAACATTTTCCCCTTTGCTTTGTCTTATTTGACACTAATTATGAGGTTTATCTTCATACTTGGTCATAGTTTATCCTGGTTTTTACATGGAAACCATGTTGGTTATACACACTGGCCTGCCCTTCATTATAGGTCTGGTTATGCTGTGGCCTTTTAAGCACCTCATATTCAACATCCTGTTGTGTAATTTCATATTTTAGGCATCTTTTAGATGTTGGATTCAGTCTGTGGCATTTTTTACTGACCCTCTGGCCTTTTCCATCCACATTATGGGAAAGACAGAGCGGTATATGTTTTTAAAGGGAACATGAAAGGAAGTTGGCAAATGTGATTGGACAAAGCAAGAATTGAACCTCTGTACATCAACAATGAATAATTCATCAGTAGTGATTGTTAACAGTAGAGAGAACATTGATCTCCCTCCCATGATACAATACCCTGCTACTCCATGAGATGATCAAACTGCTTTGTCATTTCGTTAGTTTTGACTGAGAGACAGTTCAATCATTCAGTCACTTTGTGTACAATGATTGACATGTTAGAGAACAGAATTGCCCATTTTCACCACTCAAACTCATAGGTGATGCATTGAGACTGCTTGTTTGGTCCAGCCAAGGAACCAAGTTGCTGTTACAGTTCAGAGAACTCCCATTTGATAATCTTTAATGCTAGTATGTGGTATTTTTACTTGAGAAATCATGAAAAATATTGCTTCAACTTCTGTTTTTGGCCTCATCTCAACCCTTACTGTTGTGTGCTTGTCCGGTAAGTTCTGGATGTTTCTAAAATGATCCGGAGTGATAACAGTTGAATCTTTGAACCCTGTGTCACCTCCATTTGTAGCCAATCTAGATGACCTCTCAGATACCGTGGACCCATGTTTCACTGCTTATGATTCAGTCCTCGTCAGGGAGGAGGTTTATGATTGACCACATACTGGGCTGTTAAATATTTAATAACTTCGGCTGTCCAGCTTCCCCTCTGGTTTAAGGAAGGAAAGCTGCTGATTCCTGTTGGCTCAGCAGTTCTCTCTCTGTCTCTGTCTCTCTCTCTCTCTCTCTCTCTCTCTCTGTCTCTCTCTCTCTCAGCCCACCTCTCGTTCAACCCGGTGGACTCATTAGTGCTGAGATGCTGCGTGCAAACCCAAAACCCTGTCAGCGTAGACGACACACACACGCACGATTGTTTTTTTTAAAACACAGGAACCCGAGGTTGAACGATAACCTCAGAGGATCTCCAGTTTCTCATTCACCTCGTGCTCATTTTTCATCCCTATCCCATTTTCTCCTCATCCCTCTCTCCTGTGTCCTCTGAGGAATCGGGCGCAGTGATTTAGCAGAAAGTGCTGCTCTGTAACACAGTAACCCCTCTTGACTTTGGGCGTGGATGCAGCTATCAGGACACATGGATTGCAGGCGTATAGTGGAGAGAGGGGAAGTAGCTGCCAGGCCCTTCCCATCTCTCTCTCTCTGACTCCCTCCCTTTCTCTCTCTCTCTCTCTCTCTCTCTCTGCTTTCATTAAGAGTGCAGACAGAACGAGCTGTGGTCCGGCTCGATGATCCTGCTCACGCCGAGCGTCCACAGCCCAGAGGAGGCATTGCGGTGACTAATGGCTGGAGGGTCGTTAGCGCACTATATTCATATTACAGCCCAACGTAATTATGTCTCGTGGGGGGATGGAGATTAACATGGAGATCGGACCCAGACAACATGGGGGTCATTTTCAAACTCCCCATTACAGGCATGTTGATGCGTATCTGATCCAAAGCCTCTGACGGAGTAATTGCGTCCTGCAGAAAGCGCTCAGGGCTTTAATGCGTCCACACGTCGCCCATTTGCAAACTACATGTAATAGAAACCTTCAAACACTGAGTCCTCTCTTTCCTGAGATAAATATGAAGTTCAGCGCCATTAGTTTGGCAAAGTGGCTGCAACTGACAATTATCCGGCGGTTGTTTATCGCTTTGGATTTATTCACTTTACTCTGTGAATGTCAGAAATGATGACAAAAATATGTCCTCAGCGTTTCTCATGGCGCAAAGGTAATATATGCAAATTGCTTTTGATGTTCCAGTTGCAGTCTAAGCCCAGATATATTCGGTATTCAGCAGAGGTGAGTCCACTCTGAAATATCCTAACAAGCTTTGCACTTGTCAAAACATTGCTTTTTCTGCACATTTGAGCCTTTCGTCCACACGCACAAGCACCTCAAGGTCAGTGGGAATGAGTTTTTGGAGAAAGTCTGTTTGTGGTGTCGATGTGGAGACGCGGTAGCGCTCACCCTCACCTCCTCTGTTTACACTAGGCCATTTTCGTATAAAGGCAGACGCGGTCAAAGCGGTGCAGGTGCTAAACCCTGTAAACACGACTGTTTATGTGTGTTTACACTAAGACGAGCAGCAGAACGGCTTTCTGCAGATATCACGGCGATAACGGCTACAAACTCACAAATCCGAGCGCTTACTCAGGCTCCAGGCTTTTTCCATTGGAATCATCTTTAGCTCGGTATTAATCAGCTCTTAAACCTGTTTATCACCTCACTAGTACCTCGACTAATTGCTGCAGGTCTTTGATGTGCAATATCAACACTGTTTCATCAAACAGTGTTAGTATTTATAGTACAATTTATCAAAACACCTGATAGATTTAAAAACTGCACCCCACTCTGCTAATACTGCATTATTATTATTATTATTAGGAGGGCTGCACAATATACGGCAAATTAGTCATTATCTCCTGAACTGGGATACATGCTGTGTTATCATGCACTCTGCAGTCATGCTGTGCATGTCTGTATATTTATACCGTACCTCTGGGACATTTCTGTCCATCACTGATGTCACCTTGGCTCCTTGTTGTGGAGGTTCCAGTCTCTTCACCTGATGATGGGAGAGCAGAGAGGGGGAAGTGTCCCGTCGCGGCCTGGCTCACATCCAGTGCCGCCACTTACGGTACATCAGGGGAGACCTCTCCACGCTGTAATACAGACTAATTTGTGGAAGCAGGCTGGCGAATGCGGAAATGGAAAAACCCATTAAGAAGGACTAAACAAATTATTCACTGAGGAGGTGCGGCCCGTCTGTTAGTTTCTATTTGGAGACAGAATCAATTTCAGGACTGTGTGTGTGTGTGTGTGTGTGTGTGTGTGGTTGGTTAGCCTGTTTTTGTTTTGCTCATGTAATATTTAACATTTACCTACAACGTATAAAAGGCTTTAGCTGCAAAATGTTTCATCTGCATCTGTGAAAATGGCGTCTTCGCTGCAGAGCCGCTGCAACTAAACACTTAATGGGCCAAAGCCAAGATCAGGTCTTTCTATGTTTTTTTTTTTGGGTCCTGACCTCAATTTTCTGTCACAGAGTCTAAAGAAACTTGCAGATATTCAGATTTAAGAAGCCGAGATCAGAGAATTTGATAACATTTCTCAAAACATACTCAAAATAGTTTTTGAAATGAAATGTTTTTGATTTCATCAGTGGTTAATCCACTGATTAAATGATAAAGTTGATTAATGTAATAAATGTTGAAGCTCTGAACTACCTTTAGTTAAGCTTAACTAAAGTACGTTTGTACTCAAACTGTAATAGAAAGCTGAATATTTCCTCATTGCTCTATGATAACTATCTCTGAGGTATTTGAAGACCTCGTCTCGGCTTTTTTGGAACGCATATCAACATTTTTCCACAAATCATTAAGAAAATACTCAACAGATGACAATGAACTCCAAAAATAACCATTTCTTGCTGCCCTACCTCACAGTTGGACGTGGGTGCCGGTTTGGCTCCTTTGTGTATTCTTGTGTAAGTGTGTATTTTGTGTATGTGTGTGTGTGTGTATGTGTGTGTGAGAGTGCATATGTGCCACCCATGGAGCTTGGATGAGAGAACAAGGAACTGGAACAGGAGGACAGTGTGTCATCTGTGTGTCCACCCCAGGATGCTGAGCAAGGAGGCCAGTGGAGCATATGTGCATGTATGGACACTGACCTGCTCCCTCTCTTACTGTGTGTGTGTGTGTGCATGTGTGTGTGCGTGTGTGTATGCACTGGAGGCTTTCATTGTGAGTGGGGGGTGGTCAGACCCCACCCTCCATCCCTGTTATCCAGTCAGAAAGCAGGTGCCAGGCCTGGTTAAATGAGTACTAACATGATTTATGCCTCATTGGTGGAACGTCCTCCATTTACAGTAACTGTGATCTACGGGCTTTGTTCTCTAGAAGCTTCTCTGGCTGATATATTTCGCCCTCCTCCCGTGCTTCACTCTATCATGTGCTTGGTTTGAAGTAGCGTCGCCCTCCTCGCCTGTTTTCCAGTGCTTTTAAATCAGTCGTGTTGTTTTTAATGCGGCTGAAATTGAATCCATCAGGGTTTATCATTCTTCTTAATTTCACTTAGCGAGCGTCCTGTGACGCAACATCTGTAATCCCTTCGCTTTAATCCTGGTGGATGGGACCCTGCCCCTGGTCCGGTGGCATCTCTCCGCTCGGGTATTTAAGTGTTGCGTAACGAGGAAGAGCGATTTAAAGCCGGATGGCAGATTGCATCACACAGGAATCCAACAGGAAGCCAGCGACCAGTCCATGCTTCCCAGTCTGGAGCGCAGATAACGCTCGGTTTTCTGAAAAAGCAAAAAAATACCTGGAGAGAAGCTTCAGAGGTCATTCAGCTCTCTCTGCCACTCTGAAGGTATTTTAAGAATCCACTTTTGATGGAAACTCGGAAGTAAAAGACTTTGATCCGTCTGGAGCTGAGACTGCATTTCTAAAATGTTGCCTGTAATGTGTCAAAAACTGATTTTAAGCCAATTAACACGTCAAAAGTAATACAAGCAACATTAAAAATGGTTATATTTATAATTTTTCAAAATAAAAGCACAGAAGTAGTTTTTGCTCAATGTCTTTTTGCTTTAGTTTTCTCCAGTTTTGCCCCTCAGGATACAAAACAAAGCATGTTTACGCAGGTCAGAGACTCTGAGTTAGCCCCAGGTTTGAGTGAGAGAGTCGATAGTTTGTAGTAGAAGGGATAGAAGAGTGAATGAAGGCTTTATTTCAAACACGTGAGTCTTGTATAACACATTTAAAACTCTTTTGTTCCATATTTTGTTAATTTACATGTTCCCAACACAAACAGACAATCAGTGAAATAAGTAACAAGTGTGTAGATGAAATGTGAGAAGCTCAGTGTTGGTCACACCCAACCTCTTCCCTCTAACTAGTGAATACCATGTGTCATACCACGTTTCTCTCCACATGCCGAGGACTGGAAACTGCAACAGACCAACGTCCCAGCCTGGGTGTGTTCTCTGCCTTCATCCCTTAGGTTTGTACGTTTAGGTACAAAACAGTCATACAATGGATGGAACGTCCCATATTAAGATGAGTAGATTCATAGGGAGTAATTAGGAGGCTTTATTTCCATATTTTTGCAGTTTTTATTTTGAATTATGAGCCCAACAACAAATGTTTGAGATTTCAGCCTGACATATGAGAAGCAGCCCCAAGTGAACACAATGTTCAATCTACTAAATCTGTATTTATTATTGTACATGGATTAATTTAGGATGTGCAGCTGTTTTTCCACCCCTGTGATGGACAGTCATTGACAGGTCTCCTACCTCCTGGCTCAGAGTGACGTTACATGGATAACAAAACCTCAGCCATAGACTGAGGGAAGAGGGTTGTATTGTTTCATGCAGGTCTTTGAACAAGGACTCGATATATTGTGGAAATAGCTTCAGAGCAGAGTTAAGTGCCATTCAATGGTGCAATGTTCTGGATTTTTCTGAAATCATTAGGTGCCCATGTCTCAGAGACAGGACGCTCAGCGCTGTGACTCAAAAGCAATAGAGGCAGCGAGCGGAGAGGAGAGGACGATTGCTTCTGGGTAAAAAAATAAAAGGTGGGGGGGGGGGGGGGGGGGGGGGTTATGAGTCCTGCTGCAGAGGATCACAGAGGGATGAAGAGTATTGAGTGCTTTTCTTCTTCTCTGTCGTCATGTGGATGCAGAGACAGTAGGCGAGTACAGTTTGTACAGTTTTGTTGTGTGGAGCTGTAGCAGCAGACCAAACAGACTCCACAGATGTTTGTGTGGCTGTTCCCGGGGCCCGCTGTGCCCGTGCATTATTCATCTGTGCTATGATTCATGCAGGACCACCGCCGCTTGCAGCTGTTAAGTATTAATAAAGGGAGGACTTTGTAATGTTCCAACAAAGGTAAAAAAAGCAAAAATGCCATGACTCACAGAGTCACGACATGGTGACACTCTAATCCCAGCTGCCCGGCCTTTCATAACGTCTCAGATTACAGTTTTTTATCGTTAATTGGATGAAATCACCACTTCAGCGGCGTCTCGTTTCCCTCACTCGTGTCGGTCTGAGTCGAGAGGGGAAATCCTCTGGATCAGTCAGGCGAGGGCAGGCAAACCCGCACACACGTGCAGAGCCAAGTGGACTTCAAGCCCTGCATGCAGAGTCGACCCTGGCGCAGGTGTCTTATCTCTTATACAGCCCCGGGTTCGCTTTACAGCCCTGAATTGTGTTTAAATCATTAATAAAAACCAGAGTGGTAATGAGCGGCCCGTCCTCGTGAACAACTGCCACGTTTTTAACCGTGATGCTGTAATTCTGCTGCATATTGCATGGTTTTCAGAGCAGTATAGAGGGGGTGTGAGGGGTTAGCCAACTAATCCCAGCCTCCGTGAATCAGAGACTGTGTTTGATGGAGCGTGGATTTGCAATTTGCAGTAAAATGTTGCTCTTATCAAACTGCAGCCACGGCAGATACAGAGAGGATTCTGCAATTATGACAAATTACTCCCGGGTCCCCAGGTAATATCAGGCCCGTGCAAATAGGATTAATGTCACATTGGGGATTATATTCAATTCAGGTGCACCGCAGATAATTGTTTTATTTCCACACATTTGTCTTCATGCTTTAAAGGACCTGGAGGAGCAGACACATTTCACTTCAAATGTCAGAGAAGAATATGGAATAACAAGTTTTAACTGTCCCGTCCTCTCAGAGGCGTTTTCATCCACTAGGGGACGTTTTACATCCTGATTTGGGGCCATAACTTTCACAATATTACGTCAAACTGAGTGATTTTTGCTCAAGAAACTTATTTTATGTACATTTTTGAAACCTAATCAATCATACATTGTAGATAAAATTCACATCCTATCCATAAAAAATGACTGATTTTCAATACAAAAAATGACTGGAGATGGGAGTTATCACAGTGAATATGTTCAAAATATGCAACTTTTCCATCATAATTTACTGGTAGTGGAGGTTTTTGTTCCACTGACTTTTGCTTTTTATTATAACAGTATATTATCATGAATTCTGCAAAGAGGCCAAACCTAGCGACCATCAAATCTTACCATTTACCTACTATCCAGGCCTGTGCAAAGCTAAGATATGGAGTTTATCAGCATAGTTTTGTGTGTGTGTGTGTTTATTGTAAAAACTATTGCAACCTTCATTGAACTGGCTTAGTTTTGAAGTTGGTAAAAAGATTTCAGCTGTTGTTTTCGTCCCTAACAGTGACCATAGATGTGTATGAAGGTTAAAGTTTAGTGCTTGAGTAAATTGACTGGTCACCAGTGGAGCTACTCAGTTGAGGAGCGGTGTGAGTATCTCTCAGCATTATGACGGACGGCCTGTCTGGTGTAAGCACGTGGAGCGGGCGTCTGATGATGGAGTCCTCCTCGGTGACGGATGTGCTCGGAGCGTCGCCGTGCCAACGCTCCTCCTCAACGGCCGAGGAAATGGTCACATCCAGGAAGGACGTGGAGGCCTGATGGGAAGCGATGATAGAGTGTGCCTCGAATACCTACCAGTCATCATTGCGGGAATTACATTTCATCGACAGGCCTCCTCCCCTCCCCGGGTCTGGATCCCAGCCTCGGCTCTCTGCTGCTGCCTCGGCTCCAACAAATGGACCCAGCACACTTCCCGGGCCCGGGCCGCTGGAAGCTTCTATTGATCTGATCTCTGCTCCCAGTTTCCATTAGAGCGAGAGAGAGAGAGAAAAAGAGGCTCTGCAGGGAAACTGCTCGGACCGGTACAGCAGGTGTTCTGCTTATTTGTGTGTGTGTGTGTGTGTGTGTGTGTGTTGCGTCACACCTCAGGTATGCTGATACACCTGATTTAACAGCCTTTGAATACGTGAACTTTGCTCTCTGCCATGTTGTATGGCTTTTGTTATGTGTGTGTGAGTGTGTGTGTGTGAGGGAGAGAGGTGGATGAGAGTGAATGGAGCACTAACTAGAGAAGACAAAGGCAATAGAAGTGATCATTAGCTGCAGTGTAAACATCTGAGTGTGTGCTGTCCATCAGTATCTATTTATTTGTATTTTTTTTTGGATTTCGTCTGCACTTATTGGGCATTTGTATGGGGATCATAAAAGGTAAAACATGCAAAGAAATTGCTAGTTTGCACTGATGTAATGTGCCTTAGCCATTCAAAATAATGCATGGATCCTCATATGCAGTTTTGTCAGCTTGTGTCCATATGGGAGGAGAGATTCCACACTTAAGAGACAAACTTTTTCTGAGTTTCTCCCACTCATAGTTCATATACACACCTGAGGTAAAGAAAGTAGCGTATGTATTATATGTATTATAACTTATCAAAATAATCTGTTGTAATAGATCAGTGAAGACTTCAAAACTGTTACTCACTCAGTTTCTTCAATCAATAAAGATTTTAATTATCGGGCATCCCTAGTTGGAGATTTTCCATTTAGATGTCATCAAAGGTGCGTTTGAGTCACTGGATGCTTTTTGCCTATCAAAACAGTGGATATGTTGTTTATGATTTGGCTTTTAAATAAGCGAGGTGTGTGGTCTCCTTCCTCTGCTTCGTATGGCACAGCTCCCTGCAGTCCAGCGCTGCTCCATCACTGTTGCATTATGAATATATGATCTCTGGCACATGGGGAGGGAGGGATGGGGGGTGGGGAGGGAGGGGTGGGGGGTGGGGAGGGAGGGGTGGGGTGGGGGGGGGCTGTGCAGCAAGTTTAACTATTAATAACATGTTGCGTGGAGGCAGCACTTTGCACTGCAGCTCACGTCTGCTATGGAGCACCGAGCACCCGGCTCTGATCTCCGGGGCCCGAGGCTTTCTGGGAGTCATGCTAATGTGCCTCTGCTGCCCCCGGAGGTGAGGAGGTTGTTTGTTTCACGTCGTGGTCCAGAGAGAGGCCAGCGCTGGCCGGTCTCGACCTCGCGCTTGTCATGTCGTGGCCTCTCAGCTGGAGAGGGGTGACCCGATGGAAACGAGCTAGTCGAGGCATCGTGATGCATTGTGATGCATGTGCATTTCAATAGGAACGTATGAAATACGTATAAGTATAAGAAGAAGTGTTTGCAGAGATATCCAGGAGAGGTCCGAACAAAACCAGGATGTCCACAGTATTAAAAGTTGATGAATCAAATTTAAAAAGTATTAAGAAATCACGATTTTACGCAGCATTACATTTTGTTGGTGTGCAAACTCTTTCCAGAAAGCCTGCTGTATTTAAGATGAATATGTTCTGACAAAAACCCATTTTAATAAACCTTGCCTTTGTTTCTTCCCTGCTGATCTGAGGTCTGTTATATGGTTGTGCTCTACAAACTACAACTGCTCATTGAGTTGAAGATGAGGTTTTGCAGTTTTTTTTGCAGGAAGCCAGGATGTAATAAACCTCCTGGCTTCCTGCAGATTCCCTGAAAACAAAACAACACATGAAAAATTAAAAGTGAAGTGAAACAGCAGGGAGACGAGGTATTACGTCATCATTTGTCAGGCACCTCCAAGAAATCTGGTCACAAAGGGTTTACATATTTAACAAACTTGGACCACAACAAGAATAAAACTGATCTCTATGAAACAAACTAGTTTTATTCTGTGTTTGTTAGAAAATATTCTCCCCAGATCCTGCTCGAACTCCACAGATGCTCACGATTTGACCTTTCCAGCCGATCCGAGGGAGCTGCTCTTACATGGAGACAAACCCAGACCTTGAGCCGATTCACTCTCCAGTCTTTTGTTCACTCTAATAAGACCAAATCCCACTGACAAAAACTGTGCTTTGACATCTTATTACTAAACGCAGAACAAAAACTCATCTTCTCCCTTCCTGCTCCACTGGACCTTCATCTCCCTCTTGTCCCTCTGTGTCGGCAGATGTCCGTACCTGGCCGTGCACCTGTCTCCGGCCATCCCGGTCTTCGCCGTCCTGCTCTTCCTCTTCGTCATGGCCATGCTGCTGAGGACCAGCTTCAGCGACCCCGGGGTGCTGCCCCGGGCCCTCCCCGAGGAGGCCACCTTCATCGAGATGGAAATTGGTGAGTGAGGAGTTTGCCGCTCTCTACCTCTCTATTCTTCCCTGTTGCTATGCCCACTCAGGAACAGACAGACAGGCAGAGGAACTGCTTTGTGTTTTTTGGCAGGAGTAATAACCCTGACATCCAGAGCGTTCTCACCCTTAAGGAGCACAGAGTTATCACCTGACTCTGCAGCTGCCGCTTCGCTGTTTTTGTTCGCTCTCACAGGTCCGACCGTTTCTGGCCGAAGCAGCCGATTGTTTTCAGAGGAGAAAAGAAACAAACAGAAAAAACACCCTCTAAAAATAAACC